>BGZK01004435.1:0-13717 GCA_005406025.1 Eumeta japonica | reverse complement strand
GTGCCTAATGCCTAGATTAGATCTGGCTGATTGCGGTGCGCCCTCCTGCTAACCCACGTGCGCCGCAAGGGGTACTGCCGGATAGAAAAACGTGTGTTTTCTGCAGTTTCAATCCTTAAAACGACATTGTTGTCAAAGAACACGATGGATTTACCATCACATGGATTTCAATGAATGTTGAAATTACGATCAAAAATAATTCAAATTTTTGATAAAAGGTTAGTGTTTCTTTAAATTTACATTTAGAGATCTCATCACTGGCTTAATTAGTGTCTTTAGTGTTGCTTTGTTTTTAGGATAATTCTCAGTTCTTTTGCATGTATAGTATATTTATATTGATTTGATGGATATTAATTTTTTGGTTTTAAATGAATTTATTTGTTCTGTACTCACGGCATAATTTAAGTTACAATTTATATAATTTTATTATAATTTGTGATTTAATTATTCAGGGAATTTCCATTTTTCATTGTTATTGTATTCCAAAATGAAACATAAGTTTATGGAAACTGAAATATGTTCCACAAACTTGATTTCAAATCTTTTAAATATCGACTGGAGCAGAGTTTGTTTGATTCAGCCCCTCCGACCCCCCGCGCGTGGTGGCGAGTTCGTTCGCCGCCAGGCAAGTGTAGTGCGCCAAAAGTGGTCAGTTCAGAACTCAACTCCACCAATAATTGAAGATATTACAACATGTTAATTGGTTTTCAACATAAATGGATTACAAGAAAGAAGACGAACTCATTTCCATGGTTATTCTTAACAATAAGTTTCAAAGAAGTGTTCATGGATGCACTATTAAGAATCGCTTTAAGCTGTTTCGCGTTTTACAAAGTAGTGGTGATTTACAGCGGCACAGTGAAATCAAACACGACCGTGCGACACAGATCGCTCCTTAACCAAATACCGGAATAAGGCCCTTGCAACGACTCACGCCTTTACTCAACTACCGCCGATCGATACCGAAATAAAACTAATACGCATATCTTTAAATGTTACGTTTCATACGTTTTAAGTGTAAGCGGGAATACTTCTCAAAACTATAGAATTAAATCACAAACACAAATAAAAACGGTACAGTCGAAACAAAATGAACAATTTGTCTACCATGTAAAACGTGAGCTCAACATCTCTGTAATTACACATTACAGTAATTATAAACGGTGTAAGCAAAGATGACCCGCCCGCGCGAGGGAGTTGCTGATCGCTAACTTGTTTAACGAATCGTATCACAAATCACACAGATGGCTTTACTTTGTGCTTCAGATTTTCAAATGAATATGAATTTCAATAAAAACATGTAGTCTGTACAGTCTGTACAGTAAGGAATTAAAAAATATTCATTTAAATTTGTAATTATGTAGTTGAAGAATTCGTTTGTGCGTGACTTATTTCACTAATACCAGAAAATACCAGGGCGATCTGAAATATTCATTTGCGTCAGACAACCCGTTTACTCACGAAAGTCAAGGCGACTTTGCTTTATCTCTTACTCTTTTAGCAATTGTTTTTTTCGTTTTCCTATACATATTACTTCCAAACACTATTTGTTAATAAAATGTGTTTGGTTGTGTTCTTATCACGTGTATGAGGCAAACGTGTATAAATCAAATTTAACACGAATGAAACCTCGAGGCAAAGTCATTTCTATTATTGTTTTTTAATTTATTCGGATGTAATGGAAAAATCTAATAGTCGTCTTTTTTGTGTCATGCAGATGGATAAAAATAATGTTATTAAAACAATCACCGAGGAACGGGCGATTAATTTATTGTGAAATGTCAAAAAGCATTTATTTTACCGAATGTTCAATTCTCTGGTTCCAATACGTTTGTAAATGAACGTCATCGAAAATATCCGTCGCCGTCTACCCCTAACGGGAACAACGTCGTAATTATACATCCAACATATCCCGATAGAATTCACCCCCATACTAATAATAAAATATTAGAATCTCTGAGAATTCGGTTAATTAATTTTACACATATATGTAACGGGGAAGCGGGCTCTTGTAAGAGAGGGGGTAATTCAATACTTGGAGGGAAAATTAGAATTTATGATTGTGTACGAAGGAGAACAGAAGAAATATGCTCCTTGTTCGGTTCTTTGCGAATTTATGTAATTTGCAATCTTGTTTGTAACTTTGAGCGCCGGCGCGGCGGATCGAGGTACACACCGCAAAAGGATTTCTGCTACATAAATATATTTAGGTAATGTCAGACTTATCGCAAAATATTTTTGGAATATTTTAATCGAATAAAAATATCTAGTTTATAGTTTCTAATTTCAGGATTAGAAAGGTAGACAGAAATTAAAAATATTGTAATGTTGATGTAAAGTAATTTTAAACTTACTTAAAATATAAGAGATTCGACTTAAGCACAAAATTAGGTTAAAGGTTTGGGGAAAATT
This sequence comes from Eumeta japonica, assembly GCA_005406025.1. NCBI lineage: Eukaryota > Metazoa > Arthropoda > Insecta > Lepidoptera > Psychidae > Eumeta > Eumeta japonica. Next base: position 11,305 of record BGZK01004435.1, on the reverse strand, counting down.
TGTACTAACATCATATTTTAAAGCTAAATCGTGGCCAGTCGTCACTGTGTTACAGCCACGTTCTGCTAGCACTCGGTTTACGAGCCGCCACAGTAGACGCGAACGTTTCAAGCTAATTTGAGCTCGAAGCGTGCATAGTCGTGTGTGGCTTAACGCCGGCTTCGCAGTGCTGGCGCTATAGCGCGCGCTCGCACCGTGGGTGGTCACTTTGCAACAGCTCGCTGCATTTTCCCTGTGCATAAGGCGGTTTCCGTCCGATGGACTGCAAAATTATTTGAGTGAAGGAAGATGGCCACCCGTTTTTCTCTTCGGTCCGCTCTCTGGTTTCAGATGTAGCTAGTTTTTATAAGTGGTGTTTTGAATAGTTCGTCCAAAGCCGTTCCACATTTACTACTTAGTGCTTTAACAAAGAACATAATTATGAAGTCTGTCAGAAGACAGTCTTATGGTTTTTTCTTCAAATTATATATTTTTTTATTGTGTGCAAGTACTGATGAACAGTTTGTTTATTATCAACTATGGGCAATCGGTTTAATCACGAGCGACTGCGCCGATATAAATACTATAAGAAGGGATAGGCTCACGGCAACTAGATTTAGACTGTCTAAGGTCAATAATTCTTGTAACGGGATGGTTTAAACTTTTATAATAGATTTCTTAAAGAATTGTAGGATGAAATGATAACGAATATTTAAAAAAACGTATTATAGCTTAGCTAATTAAAATGCCTGTTGGTGTATTAATGAATATTCGAACGATGATAACGTGTGAGCATCGATGTAATACACGTACGACATTAAAAGAGGAGTTTCTAACCGTTACACTCTTTGAAAAGTTTTGAAGTTTCAAAGAGAATGTGTAACGTCTTATATAAAACATATGCTATTATTTTCTTTTTGTCTTTCTTGTCTAAGATTTATAAAATTGGGATCAAAATCTTAATAACAACGACTGGTTTAGACAACCGCCGTGACCGACGTCTCGTTCGCCACCGCGCCCAGGGCGGCGGCGCAGGCGGCCCGGGCGCCGTCTAATAACTAAATACACAAACTTCCATCGGAAGTTCGGAAGTTGCCGAGTCCGAAAACAGAACGGCTTCCGCTTCCTGCGGCTGAATAATTATCCGCAAAGCGTTTAAGTCGGCTTTTAATTAAAGAAACAAACAAAAACAACTCCGGGGTGACTTAGCGGATTTATTAACGGGCGCAACTTGGGGATTTGAATTTGATTCTGTTTGTCGTGGCGCGGCCGTCACGCGCCCGCGCCGTCACGGGATTCTCTTCATTTGTAGGCGTCGCTTCATCTGTGGCGCCGGATACGACATACGCTTGTAGAAAGAAGGAACCTGCGATATTTGATGCAGTAAGACGAACGATGCATCGATTCTCATTCGTTGCAAATATTTTAAATCAGTTGGAAACTTATCGATCTAAAAAGATGAGGGTAACGTGTTCTTTATTTGTTTTTGAATAAAAATATGATATAAGATATTACGTTACAATTTGCGCCGACGACAGACAATGGGCTTTTCATAAGGGCGATACTACCGGGTGACTTATTCTCGCCGTAATTCTGCTCCCGATGCGAGACGACACATTAAACACTTCTACGTGATTCAAGTCCTATTTGTGTATTTAATTGTACGTGTACACAAATATATAACTATATATATAACACACAAATACAAATGCATAAGATTATAGAAAGGCAACAGCAAAATAAAAATTTCTATCAATGTCGAATAAAAACTATTTTATTAGAGAAATATTTACTACGCTCTTTCACAAATATATATACGATGATAAGATGTCCCTCGTGTCGGCCGGCACACGACTACCTCCGGCGACGACGGCGCGAGTTCCGCAAACGACGACGCGGCCGCGCTCCGGCCGTAAGCGGAGCCGGCTCGCGCGCACTTCGACGAATCGTATCGAATGAATGAATGGCTGTAAGCGGATTTACGAGTGCGGTCGCGTGATACCGGCCGATTGTAACGGCCGCCTCGATTGCGACTAATAAACTGTTTACTTACAATGAAGAGCCATTAATTGCGATGTTTATAATGGGACCACACGCGGCGGCGGGACACCGAAAGCCGTGGAGCGCGCCTACGATTATATTGATTTCGCTGAAAAATCAACAACCGCTTTTGATTTCGTTGTCGTAGACGTAGATTTTGTACCGTCTTCTATTCTTTCCTTCTTATGGCGGTGTCATGTTTCTGTATACCTTGTTCAAGTTCCTTTAAGCTGCACGAATACTCGGGATTGCGTTTGGTAACACTTAAAATTACCGGACTCACATTTACCAATTTATGTATTAGAAAAACTACAAACTTTAGGTAAAGTTTAATTTATTCCATCTTCAGTATTACGAGTACATTAATGGAATAGAAAAAATGAGAACAACATTTATAATTATTACCGAAGTCTAAATAGTACAAGTACCTATTTGCGAGTGCAGTCTTCTGATTCTCATGGGTCTACCATACTTTGACATCAACAAAGATATTATATTAGGTTTACGAATATACATTAGATTTAAGGATTACATTATATTCGACCCCGGTCGTTGTTTCAAGTTGACGCGAGTAGTAGAAGTACACTGATAGCTAATGTGGTGAGACATTTACCGGCGTCCACGTGCACTCGAATCACGTATATTTGTCTACGAACCTAGGCTGTTTGTCTAGGAATTGCAGAGCCTCGGGTAAGACTGAACGGTGACTGCTGATGTAGAAAAACATTTAGCGTCTTGAGATCAAGCACTAGTCACTGCATCATCACGTATTATGTCCGTGTTTTGCAAACAATGTGTACCTGTTACCGTATTTTGAGATCAGTTAATTTCCATTTTTCTTTTCATTTTACAAAATATTTTTTAAGAGTTTTAAAAATGTTGCGACGTTTTTTGTCTCTTAATGGAATGGCTTCATACGGATCAATAGGTTTCCGTGCCCGATAGTACTTACTAAAGGGTGCAAACGAGACCCTATTACTCTCTATTAGAAGGTGACTGTTGTCTTTGAATCGTAGATGCATTTTAAATCGTAACAGATAACCGATTTAAATTTTTACGTGATATGTATCATTATTGTGTATAAAGAAACATTAAAAACAGATAAACCTTACAAGGTCTTTATACAAGAAACGTTTTTCTTTTTAATAATTTTTTTGGTCTATTCTAAAAATGATAATTAATACGAACGTCAAACTTGTTGTCATTATAGGGCAAAGTTTGAACTACAATAAGTGATGACATAAAATAAAAAGGATCAGTCAGTCTTGCGCTAAGAATTCCGAACTAAACGAATGAAACCGTAATTTGGTGAGAAAATATGATGCCCTCACTGCGCCAGTACAATTCGCACTTGGCCGGTTATTGTATATGTATCCTAGTTACAGTAAGTTTTCTATTTGTTTATTTTATTTTTTTTGCATATTTGTGTTTTTTAAATAATTCACATGTACACCAAGCACAGATTTTTATAATGCGCGTTTAGAGTACGTGTCCGAATTTTTACAAATCAAAAGCTGTTACACGTTTGGTCAATTTTTAATCGGAACCCCCCGGCGCATCACATCCATCGTCGTGTGTCAATAAAAACGTCTGCATCGCGCGGGGCGGGCGGAAGATATATTCTTTATAATTCGACAAACGCTGTGCGCCCTCGCCTCGCCGCCGTTTATTTAGTACTCTTGTGATACGCAGTGAACTTTGAAAACGATATCTAATCAGTATGAATGTTCGTAGTTGCGGTGTTTTAGTGTGTCTGTTAGTGCTTATATATTTCTCGAGTTCTGTAGATTCGTAGGTTTAACGCGTGCATCTAGGACACTGATTCGGATCGTTCTGGCATAGTCTGTCACGCAGCATTTTAAATAACGACAGCTAGCCCACGAGCTGTTCTTCTCGATAGCTTTCGTGTAATAGCGACTGTATTGTCGATGCACGTTGTTTATGTCGAGCTTTACGGCGCCGTCGATTGAGCCGGACAAAGGGTGGTCCGCGTATATCTGCCCGACGATTGACAGTCGCACAGGCATTTCTAATTTAGGCTTGTTTGCGTGTCTTGTATTTGCTGATTATGCTCTGGCGAATCGGCGCCGTGATTCTGCTTTTGGTTTTGAAGTCCAACCTATTTTTCCTTATTTCTAGTGATGCTTCTGTGATTTTTCCAGTTTACAAACTGAAGTAATCGGTGATAAAACAACTTAGTTAAACATTTTAAAGCAGGTGTTTTTGAATTATTATATTTGGGATTATTTATTCTTATGCGTATTTTATGTACATTTACTTCTTATTAATTTAAAGGCGTATTTTAAAATCTATATTTGAAATGTACTCAAAACATATCACAAAACATATATTCAAAATTGTACACACTATGTATATGCTTTTTCAATCCTTTTGGAATTGATATTTTTCTATAAATAACACCGGTAATAATCATAACACTTGATTTGTAAATATCACATTATTTAAATAAAATAAACACTACGATGGCTTCTAAGTTTATTGAACCTTGAACAGAACTGCATATATATTCATACCTTAAGCGATGCCTAAACAAAACCAATCGTAAGAAACATCAATTTTCATGTCCTAAGGGAAAATTCACCCATATTGGTACAAAATGAGTTGCAGCCTCCCTCTGGTCACTAGACACGAGCCCTTAATCAAATGACCTCCGCCAAATTGATACGGGGCGCCCGCCCTTCCGACTTCCTCTGTGACGACTCGCTGAGAGCTCATAAAGGGTTTCAGATGAAAAACATTTCAGTGTCTTATTTTATGATAAATACACTATTACACAAGCTATGTTACCAGCTGAAAATAAATGTGTATAACCATTGCAATGGTGTGTCGTGTGTGCAGTGTCGTATCAAATACTAAGAGTAGTAATAGTATCAGAATATATTTAATGTATTTTTTTTTCTGTAAAAAAATATTTTTACAATTAACTTAAAAGAATTTTGAATAAGTCTATCACATCGGCAGATGAGATGTAAGTTATCAAGTTCGTTTCAAAATAATTTGGGAATATGTAAGATTTAAAATTTTTATTTTACTCTCAATATGGAGGAATTGAAATAATTCCTTGTAAAAATCTAATTTTTTTCATCAAAAAATTGAATGAAAAAAACGAACAGAATTTTAGAATCACCATTTGACTTTAAAAGTACACAGTTGTAATATAAGATAGTACCTAACAGATTAGCTGTTTATGTGATATAATATAATTATCTACTTTAAAAAGAATATCAGTCGTGATAAAATCAAACTATAGTCGCTCCAAACGGTCAAAAAAATAACTAATTAAGTTTGTTTATTCCCAAAACCATTGGTTTAAAAAAAAGCTAAGCATTTTGGGGTGTAGATTTAGATTTAGAAAACACAAAAATTAATATATGTCATTGGCTTTGGCAATTATTTTATTATAGAATTAAGAGATAGTACTTAGATTTTGTATTAGATCTTGTCCCAAATTATATATTAATATGGTTTTATTTACATAGTTCTGATTGTAAGCAATTTATACAGTTTTCAGGAAAAAAATAATTGATTTTAAATAGGTATGTAAATTACTAAAACTTGGAAATACCAGCAGAGAACAGAAAGTGAATCAGAACCGGTTTTAAAGTTGGGATCGACAATCGATACTTATTCTATATCCATTCAGGTGGTACTGAGGGAGATAAGTTAATTGGTTACTTATTTAATTTGAAGTCTGTGCGTTATAATGTCGTATTTGTAATGAAGATTGAAATAGATGAAACGTCTTGAATGTTTTTACAGACAATGAAAATATATAAAAATAACCGTGTTGTATTTTCGGGTCATAAATCGGGAGTGAACGAAAATGAAACATCGCCTATCGAGCTCAATAAAATATACCGTCCGATTCAATAAGCCGTCAAAAAGCCTCACCTGGAAAAGCCCCAACGCATTGGACATTCGTTTCACTCGTCCGAAAAGGGGTGGCCGGAGCATTTCGCACCCCTATGATGAATTAACCTTTTATTTTGGTTGAGCACGATTGAGTGCGATTTTCGTGCTCAAATTGCCGGCCCGCGAATATTGCAGATGACATGGCTTTAAATGGTGCTTCAAAGCTCGCATAAATACACACGATTGTTCTGTTTGTATGTCGACCATTAATGTAGAGCGATGAATATCATGAAGTATTATGCTGTAAGAAAAATTTACGCTATAAACTAATGCAACTTTGCGCAGAGCCTTTTTAGAAATCGGCAAGCGTTCGACAAAAAGAAAATGTAAATTAATTTACGTCCGCTTTTGAAATTATGATGTTAATAAAATTGAGAGTATGCAATTGTAACCCTACCGATTGCTTGTAATATACGATTGTAGAGGTAAATCGGAAACCTTACGCAATGTTCGACCCCTTTAACAATAAATTATTTAATGACCCAAAGTTAGCGGGCTCGGGGTGAGTTAATCGAGGCGTACGTTCGAGTGAAACGCATCTTTAGGACAAATTAATTCGGGCTTGATTAAGTTCAGGCCGTTTGGACGTCTGCGCGGCGGCTCCGGCCCGCCCGTCCGCTGATCTCCAGACACACTGCGTACCCGCCAGGCGCGCGCGCTCGTAACGTCGCCCGCGCCGGGAATGTTAGCCGCGCTTATTACTAATATTTGGAATTCTATTTTGTAACTTTTTTAGTAAAAAGTTTATGCTGACATAAAAATTATATACGAATCGTATACGGCATAAGAAACAGTTATAGAAGTGAGAGATGAAAAAAGAAAAAGAAAAGTATGGAAGAATTATGGTGAAACTATCCACTATCACTCCAAATTTTCAATTATTGGATACGCAATATGAAAACGAATAGAATCACGGAGGCGGTCAAATTCAACGGAGAATATCCCAAATGTATGCGTTTCGCTCTATACTTCAAAATTTCATTCTATCGTTTAAGTCTTTTAACATTTCTTATGTTAATATATTCATATATGTATATAAATAAATTTATTCATAGAACACCTTGACTTACGTTAACTGATGGCTAACTTGGGGATTATGTTACTTATTCAGGTACAAAGGTCCATTACATAGCTGTCCGAGGTCTGGCGTACACTCAGAGTGTACTATTTCAAAGAGACGTCGACTAGTGTCCTTAGCCTACAGCCGGATCTGTAATTAGTTGTGACCGCTGGCCGAGCTCCGACTTCAAGTGCTTTTCTATCTAATCCACATTATCTTTTAATGACAATGTCATTTTGGGAACTTCGTCTACTCGTTTTCGTATTTATTACTTCCATAGTGATTATTCAGACCAAAAGCAGAGGTATGTTGTTGCGCGTTTTTGTTACGTGAATAATTTCTATGAGATGATTTTTGATTAAATACGTAAGTTAATTATAGCTGAGTAAATGCGGTTTTATAATTTAAATCACTTGAGTATAAATTGGACAAAATAATACCCCAACTCTTAGGTATCGATATAACCTAACGATAACTAAACATTTTAAAATTTATTCAATCAATTCAGTGTGATGGTGGAACACATGTAAAGGTAAAATTATGTGCCTTAGTTCATATTTGATAACTCGGCAGATACCTAAAACGCTACGACCTAAGTACGCATGAAAATTGAGTCTATATTTGATAGACTGGTAGTGGAATAGAACTACCGGATGAGTTGGTATTACGTTAGAAATTGCCAGGATTTATTTTTAGAAAAACTGTTGACCTTTGAACTGTTTATGTACGATAGTTTTTGTTGAAATGTATAAGTACGTAGTTCAATTTCGTGGATTATTTCAAATACTTTTATTTACCGTTGAGTTTTTAAAACACATAAACACACCTGTTATTACATACGGTAGTAATTAAGCTGACGATGAGATCTCTATACAGAAGTTATAGTGCCTGCGGCAGAATAAATTTGACTTTCGTAAAGGTGTCAGGCAAACATACGCAGTGTCACGGTGGTTGTAGATCCTATTCATGTATTATTGAAAAGTTGATTGAATTATCTGTCAAACGTGTACTATACGCCGACATACTAGTAAACTTGTGTCGTCCGCGTACGAAAACCAAAGTGACTCTGAACGACTATGAGAAAGAAAGAGGTACGAAAGTAAATGTCAGAAAGGCTAAGGTCACTGTCATTGAAGAAAAGCGTAAACGTGACTGAATGCGATGTGCTGATATAAAGCGAGAGAGTTGAATGAGTGGAGGGGTTCATGTATTTTTTTTTTGTTTGCTTACAAGTAACGATAAACATTTTGAAAGGGAAGTAAATGCGGGAAATTTAGTGAATAGGACCATGTTCGCTGTTAGGGATGATGAATTATAAAAAAGCGTGTCACCACAAACGCGTCTCTCCATCTACAATAGACTCCTGGTCCCTACTCTTATCTATGGTAGTGTAAGTTGAGAATGGCAGAAGAAACATAAAAGTAAATCAACACTGTGCAGATATTCTGTCCGCGTAGTTGGTTTGGAGTGTCTTTGAAAGATGATATAGGAATCGTGATATTAGAAGGAGTGTGCTTTGAATCACTTGTTGATTGCACATTGCATTAAATGATTGCTGGATGGCAGTGAAATAAGAGAGGTATGTAAATGTTGCACCGTGTTGAGATCTGTGTTATTTGCCATCCTTTATGGCGATAGGCTAGGCTGATGAATAAAAAAATTGTCTTCAATATTTTATCGTTCGCACATCATGACTTAAGAATAATAATTTTCATCTTCAGAAATAAAAAAAAGTAAAAAGAAAAGTTCGTCAAACCAAATGTTTTAAAGTACAAATTAAAAACTGTCCTTAAAGTACAAATACCTCGGCAATATCACGAATACCGCGCCCAGGCTCCGCCGGAGCGAGAGCCTGCGACTGATATCAGAAATCCGATCGGGCAGAAAGCGTAGAAGTGAAGAGTCAGACGTTGAACTTCCGATGTTATTCCAGGGCGACCACGCACCGGCCGGAGTTCGGTGGCCGGCGGCTCTGACGTGCGTAAAATAATACTCTACTTCGCCTACAAATATCGTAATACTCCATGTACATAATCGTTCATCATAGTACGCCTTTCGTAAAATCAAATATTTTAGTAACATTTGTCGTATTTATGTACATATTGTTGAATGGAAAAAGTCAATAGTTATATAGCACATACAATAATTACAATTTGTTTTGCGGTAAATACAATGCGGCAAATGACAAGCATCGTTATGTTTTACATAAAACGAGTACGTCGTTCGTTCTATGCAAATTCGTCGATTTCAGATGCTTAAAACTTGATCTTTATTCAATACTAGCTTCCGCTCGCGGCTCCGCCGGTGTAGACAGAATAAATTCCTTCCTCTTAAACATCAACCGATTACGATAATTAATCATGCTGCCGATCCCTAGCCCGTCCTCGATTTCGGTCGCGGTCCTGTTCCCCGTGCCATGTCGGTTTCGATTGAAGTAGATCAATTCTGACCCGCTTTACCGGTCCCGTTGTTGATGCTGATCTCTTCATATTCTCATTCAGTGTGTGATTTTGATTCTTATTTTGCTCCCACAGTTAATTGCGATCTCGGTCCCGTTTTCGATTTCGAAGTCTCCCGGTCTCGACTGTCGTTTCTGCTCTTCGTCACGTTTGCAATTTCGATTCCACTACCAGCCACAATCCCGATTTGGACGAAGTCAGGACAAGTTATAGTATAAAAATAAAATCTACCCTATACTGGTGATAGTGTTGCTTTCTATGACTAAAAGATTCTTTAAAATATGGAATAACACTTAATATGTTCATGAAGCAAAAGCGAAACGTTAATAGTTTAATTTACTGGAGGATTTTTTTATTAATGAAGTAATTCTTAGCATCGGTTTTGAAGTTCTGTTCAATAGCAAAAGTTTGCAGACAACATCAGATACGAACGCTAGTTTCCTTTTTAGAAATCCTCATTCGCAAATACAACACATAACTAGTTTCATAGTAATTGTATGATTGGTTTAAACACCCAAAAAAACACAACCAAATAAACATTCAACTTTATACATAACACAACCCCGTTCCCCAATCTAATTGTGAAAGTATCTCACCACTTCTCAAAGTCGTACCTTGCTTCTTAAAAAGTTTCATATAAAACTCAACCCCCTCAATCCAATTCCATTAAAAAGTAAATTATGAATACACACACACACACACACACACACACACACACACACACACACACACACACACACTCACACGCGCGCGCGCGCACACACAAGCAACTACTTTAAAGCAAATTATAATGCTTACTAAAGAAATTAAAAAATTTGATTGATTTTTTTGGCTATAATACAATGAATGGAAATAACATAAAACCTATCATTTTGCAATCACAGGTTTAGACTGTACACTATTTTTTATCAAGATCAGTCAAATCGCTCTTAATTATAAAAGTACATACATATAGACAGACAGTGGCCTATTATTTGCACAATTAGATTTTATGTTATAATTGAAAATAATTTTCATCAAGCTATTTTTAAGTTATAAAACGAACATATATATACAGACAGACAGGATGACAAACATTGATTATGCAAATGATAGGCTAACATTTGCGCAATCCACATATTCTGATTATACAAATTACTGCAAGATCAGTTAAGCGTTTTAAGTTATAAAGGAACTTGCAGCCAGACCGAGATACAGACAGACAAACAGTAGCCTATCCTTTGCATAATCACATGTTCTTACAGTATACCTTCATTACGATCGGTCAAGCCATCCTTGAGTCATAAAAGGACATACATATGATCAGATATAGATTTTAAAAAATTTGGTTGCCTGTAAAGTCGGTATACGGGCGAAAGTTTTACGTGACAACGACTTTGAATGGTAAAATCATTTTAATGTGAATATTCATTCGTATAGTAGGAAGAAGGATGAAATAATAGTAACAATTTAAAACATTTATTTATACAAAGAATTATATTTAAAACATTAATTTATACAAAGAATCTCGCACTGAATTTCATATTAACAAAATTTTATTTTTACCTTTACACATACATACGTATTTATATACAAATATACATACAATAACTTGCAATACATTTTGCAAGCTATGCACTAATTCTCTAGTGCTGCGCGCGCGGCAGACCGATCATAGTTGAGTGGGAGAGAGACGCAAGGCATTCGGCGGGCCTCTCTCTCGTTCGGTGACTCATCGTTACGTTACCGAGCGTTACACTTTTCATAAGTGACTCCCAGCCGCAACCTAATTTAAGACGTTGTCACGTCAAAATATTGTGATGACTTATGATGGATTGTGGTGATTTAATCGTAA
>BGZK01004434.1:0-13726 GCA_005406025.1 Eumeta japonica | reverse complement strand
TTTATGCTCGTAATTTTATAACTCGAAAACCACTCAACAGATTTTCACACACATGCGTTAGAGAGTATTATATTTCCCAAGAATTACTACACGCGCTGTACTAGTTTAAAATTTACTTTTATTCTTCAAAGGCATAACGAATTAACAAAAAGATAAAACAGATAAAGATGGAGTGTTTTATAAAAATGCAAATTAATATGTACTATATAAAAATATGCATCTATGACAACATTTATATGTATATTATGTTGAATTAAGGAATAATACCAAAAAAGAAGATGAATAAAGATCACAATGATTTACATTTTACTGTTACTAACATTAATTAGAAATATCAGAATAGGTCTATTATCATAAATAGTTTATTAAAGGTAATTTCTACAAATATGCGTTGTACACGTACTTTTATTACGGTATATTTTCCCTACATAAAATGTATTTTTTTTTTTTTATATTTATTTCTCATATTCCTACCTAAATTAAATGTAACTGATGTTCTACTTTTTCGGAAACCTGAAACAGTATTTGTATTTAGCTGCAGTTTCATACAAATCTTAGCACCCGCTCTTTAAAAGATCTAATATCTGTATCGGTGATCATTTTTCATACAAAGTGCTATGACTTACGGTTTTCTAATTAATATAGATATGTAAATATTTTTTTGTTCAGCAGTTTTGGTGTAAAATTATGGTCACTGCATAAGTTAATGTTGATCAGTGTAAAACTTATCATGTACACTAGAGCCCCGACTTGCGTCGTCCCGATTTGAGTTGTTTCAATTTGCGTCGATTTTTAAAAACTGGAAAAATTTGATTTGCGTCGTTGCAGTTTCAAGTTGCGTCGGTCCGATTTGAGTCGTTTTGACCCCGAATTGCGTCGATTCGATTTGCATCGTTATGATTCCAATTTGCGTCGTTTTATTTCTGATTTGCTTTGTTTTCAGTTCGATTTGCGTTGCTAAAAACGGTTAAATTTTATACTGCAACATTGTGGATTACCGTTTTTAGCATTTTTATAACTTCAGATCGTCACCTGTACGATTAAGCATTAAACACATTCGACAAAGCAGACTACACGAACACCAAACACAAATGTAGCCAGCTACATTTGTAGACAAAAAGTCAGCTTCTGAATTTGTTTGGAAACGGCAACTGCAATATCAAAGAAGCACACCTTTTTAATTTTCTTCTTTACAAAATCGTATTTACTATTCACATATAAGCTTTATTCACAAAAATATTTCTTTAAAACAATCAATTATTCACTTTTTTATTAAAATAAAATCACTAATTTGTGTTGTCGCCAAAAAATAAAATTAAATCTAAATTGACGACAGCTACAATGGTGTTCGTGTAGTCGTTAAAATAATTGTTACCATATGAATGTGTGTATTCCATTTATGCAGTCGGTGTTCGTGTAGCCTGCTGTGTCGAATGTGTTTAATGCTTTAGAAGTTTTCAAATTGCATTAAGTAAGGGTATTCCCTTTTCCTTGTTTTATAAGTGGTACACAGAACATCTGTCTGGTTATGGTAAGAATTTAGTCTTTAGTCGCAGAGATTTCCTGAAGTAAATAAAATATATAAAAATATATTTATACTTGTTTTTTATCAAAACATAAAATTTTGGCTTCGTTTTGAATATTTTCCCCAATAAATTAACTTTCAGTTCATTTATATAGAAAAAGGTGATTCGTTTTGCGTCATTCCGATTTGCGTCGCAAAGCTCCAGTCCCCATTAACAACGCAAGTCGGGGCTCTAGTGTATATGCTTTTGACGGCGTCGCCTATCAAAATGTATCGTCGGCTAAAATTGGCTGGCTTGAAGAATGTGTAAAACAACGAATATAGAATAAATAGAAAAGTTGTATCAAGTTTTGTTTAGCATTTATTTATGTGCTTAGTAATAAATAAATAAGTTATTAAAAAATTTACGGAAAATGGAGTATGATGAAACTGGATGGCAACAGGGAAGGCCAAAACATCATGGAGAAGATGAAGTAAGTTCTATACGCTTGTCTAAAAGATTTATTCCAGTCAAATCATTTTTAAAAAAAATTTCAGGACATGCCAGAGGATAATCCTCAAGAAACTATACAGGAATGTCTGGAGAAGTTTTTAACTCCCGATTATATCATGGAACCCGGCATTTTTACCCAGCTAAAACGTTACTTCCAATCTGGTGGCTCACCAGAGGAGGTCATTATGATGCTTTCTGAAAACTATAAAGCTGTCGCTCAAATGGCCAATTTATTAGCAGAATGGCTTATTTGGCAGGAGTAAAGTTACCGAGGTGCAAGCAATGGTAGAAAATCATTTGAAAGATATGATTTTGAAAACATTTGATCCTAAAAAGCTGACACGATTTTTTACTGAAGAAGATTGAAACGCCCGATTGGTTAACTGAAATGATTGACCATCCAACTTGGCGTTCTCTCATTTTACCGATTGGCAGAAGAATATCCTGACTGTTTAATGTTGAATTTTACAATTAAATTAATTTCGGATGCAGGCTTTCAAAGTGAAATAACTTCAATTTCAACTGCTGCTCAGCAAATAGAAGTATTTTCTCGAGTTTTAAAACGTCTATAGCTAAGTTTCTTAGCAACCCTGAAGATATCCAAGGGCTATACAAGAATGTGCCCGTATGGTGTGCCATGGTCAGCATACGTATGTATATTCTCAAGTTTTAATACAAGTTTTGAGCCAAGAACCAAAGGAGGCTTTAATATGAAGCGATTGTCCCAAGAGATAACAAAATATGCTCTCCAAAAGTTAGTTAGCATTTATAATGAACCCGACATCAATTATTTCACTTCAGCTGTTTGTTTATTTTAGCAATCAGAATGTTACTCCCATTACAATGGCTCTTAATGGTTCTGCTGCTTATCCACAAGCCTGCCAAGCACTATCATCTATGCTATCCCGAAATACCCTTAATCCCGCAGATATAACAGTTTTGTACCGTAATTACTCCGGTACAGATCCGCCACCAATTGACCTTATACGAAATCCTCAATTTCTTGAACTTTTAGTAGATTCGCTTTTTAAGGCGGGAGTTAAAATAAATCCTGAACATAAATCAAAATATATTTACCGTCGTGGACACGCCAGCCAAAAAACGATTTCTTACAGAAAGGTTTTTAAACAAGGAAGAGTTGAAGAGTACAATACAGGCAATCGAAAAAGTACATAATATTTGCAGCGTCAATAAAGGATCAACTGAATTAATAGAAGAACTTCAGACGCTGCATAATTTCATTAAGTAAAATAAGGAAAATAATATATGTATGCATATTGAATAAACTATTTAATTTCTACTTAAAGGTATCCTGTTGTGGGTGTGGGTGTAATACGCTGGATTGAAAATACGGTCACAGAACCATCGTATTTTAAACTTTCAACAGACAGTTGCCCAACGCATTTAGCTATTTTGGATGAGGTGGCAGCCGTTCATCCCACATTACACCAACAAATTTTAACTCTGTTAATACGTCTCTTTGAGTCGAAACAAGACGAATTGGAAATTTTAGTACAATTGGAAATGAAGAAAATGTTACTGGATCGTATGGTGAACTTACTTAGCCGCGGTTGTGTTGTACCTGTTGTTAAGTATATCAAACAATGCTGGGGCAAAGGTGATACTGATATTTCGCTTATACGCTATTTTGTCACCGAAGTGTTAGAGACTATAACACATCCTTATTCGCCTGAGTTTGTCTTGCTGTTTTTGCCAATGGTAGAAAATGAAGAGATTACAGGAACAATGAGAGGGAAGACAATGATCCTGTTTCCGAATTTATAGGTAAGAAAACTTGAAAAAACTCGTATAAATAAAAATGTTAATATGTATTATTTCTGATTTTAGTTCATTGCAAAGCTCATTATACAACTGTATAATGGATCTGTTTATTTTTTATACATTAATATGAACCAAACCGTTTGGGAACGAAATTCAATGCATGTGTTTTGATGTCAAATTATTTTTAAACAATATATGAACTCCATCCACGAAATTAAAATGATTTCATTCAATTTTTCTTTTGATTTCTTTCTTATTTTCTTTTATAATAAAGGACATACATACATACCTATATGAAAATTAATGTTTAATAAAGTATTTACATATTTATATTAAGAATATATTAATATTTTAAAGTTAGTAGTACATATTAAGATTTTATATTTGTATAAAAGGTTTGTTACTCAAAAGTTTTATTGTAGCTTAGATAGTTCAAAAATAACTATTATTGAATTCAAAATACTTCTAAAGGATGAAATAATTTAATGATGTAACTTAAATAATTTGACAACTTTAACAAGTTTCGATTTGCTAAGAACTTCATCCATCTTGTCCAAAGAGTTAGTTAAAATTTTAATTTTGATGGTATTACTTTATTTAGTTTCCACTTATTACTGTTAATATTATTACTACGAAAAATATTTTTACGCCATTTACTCTAAAAATTTTTGAATTTGTTATACAAGTTGCCTTCACAACTTGCAAAACTCTATCTTTCTAACAACATTATTATATTTTTCAATAAACCAGGCGGAAATCAACAATCTCTCAAATACTGCATTAGCTTATGCTGTATATTCAGACTTCGTTCAAGATAAGGCAGAGTGTTATTTGTTTTTGCTGCGACATGATACTGGACAAGCAAATACGAAAAAATTAAGTTCACTCTCGGAGTTTCGGTCAACTTTATTTAGCGTCCAAGATGCATCGACAAGAAGTTTTTATAGGAATTATCTGATATTAATTTCATGCTGAAAACTGACAAATTTATTCCCTTTTCGATTAGAGTAGTGGATATGTTACAATCTTGCATATCATACTTCGGACGATATTCGTATATGTTTGTTTCTTGGGCCATTGTAATTTCATCTGATTTGTGGTTTTGAACTTTCATCCGTAGAAATTTTTTTTAAGATTATAATTATTGAATCTCCATAAACTGAACTACCAATAAGTTTGCAAATTTTAAATCTACATATATAAATATCATCGAAAGAGAAGTTAGGAAGGTCAAAGAAATATGGGGTTCACAATTAGGCTGGTTTTAGCCCCTTACTGTTCCTTACAAAGGAGACAAGTGTACCTAAACTAATCATGGATAGTTCAGATAGGCCGTTGAAGATCCTTCCCTGTAGAAATCTAGCACAACGGTTCTCCAGGGCTCGATATTCCCCCTGATTACGGATGTCGATAAAATTAAAACCAGCGTCAGACTTAACGCTAAGGTTTAATATTTGTTTATAATATATTAATGGTAATGCATATTCATGTGAAATAATTTTCTATTACCTATTTTCTACGAAATATTATTTGTGGAGTTGCTAATTAGAGCTGCAGTATCTATTTTTTTTAATCTAGTGTGACCACGATGGTTCAAACTGCGATGCAAGGGGTTGGGATGTGACTCAAGTTTTATTAAATAGTTTTCTGCAACTTTGGCGAAAGTGTTTAATTTTCTGCACGCTGACATTTTTGTCGATTTCGGACTTAAATTTGCTGTTAAAATATTAAGATATTAAAATAATATAAAATAAAATACAAACAATAATTATGTTGATATGCTTAAAACCCAGCTCAACTAAAAATTCATTAGGCCCTATTCCCGTTTGTGTTTAATATTCGTTTCTACTTGTATTGCTGTATTTTAATTTTGATTTTTTTCATATTGAAATGAAATAGTGGTGATATTGCAAAGCAGTTTTACTATTTTTAAAAAGAGGTAAAGAGGCAGCAAATATTTAGCGAACCTGCTACATATGTATTTATGTGTGTGTGTCGACAAATATAAAACTTTTTTTAATATTCATTTCGGTCCCCATAAAGTATATATTCTGGATCAGCATTGATAGAAAAGTTATTTGAGTGATGAATTAAAATATCGTTTCTGAGAAAACCATGAAACGGGATGCTATTGAAATTCAGCAAAGCCGGCTAACGAATAGCGGAGATATATCCGAAAAACCAAAGGTAGCTCAAAAATTGGCATTTTTTATGATAATTTTGAAATTGTTTTTTTTTTTTTTTTGTTTGGATTAGGTTAGTCATTAGAGACAAGAAAAACAAAATTTTTCAACATCGGTCCATATACAGCCGAGATATAGCGAAAACCGATTTCTCATAATATTGGGCTTTTGGTTGGACCACACATTTTTTTGGTACCAAAACCGTCTTGTAATAGTAGAATAAAGATATCTAAAACCAAAAAATCGGTTTTAGCTTAGTCATTAGAAAAAAAATATTTTTTTCGACATCGGTCCACATACGTATGTATATTCGAGATATAACTAAAATCGATTTCATAAGAAATTGGACTTTTTTCTGAATTAGAACGCTTTCTGGTCGCAAAATACACTTACAGTAGTGAATTACGGCCTTTCTAAAACAAAAAACGGACACCGGTTCATATTGTTACAAAATTTTGTATCGAACAAAGCTATTGTAATTTTTATAGTTTGTTATTATTTCATTCTCCGTCGTGCGCTGCTTATTTACTATTTTATGAATGATGCTTAAAAACACACGTGCATACATACATGAGTATTTACTATCAGCTTAAACAAAAACTTATAATCATGTTTACTTGTGTTCACGTCACCAGCCAGACGGTGGTTGGTTTATCTAGGGTCAATAACCAGCCAGCGGGTACCTTTGAATTTAAAAATACCGCCAACTTTTTTCTACTGCAAAAATGGATCTTAAAATTTAAATCGTCGCTATTGAAGTCTTTGAAAATAAAAATATAATTTAAAAATATTTTTTATTAGCTCAAACCTTATGTAAAAGGATTTTACATTCGACACCTACACGAGTCAATAACCAGGGTACCCCGGTACCCATAAAATTTTTAATTGTTACACTATATTATTATTAAGATTTGTTAAAAACACACATCTTTAAAATGGTCTTATTTTATTATTTTTAAAAACATTAAAAAGTTTAGTTATTTTTCAACATTTAATTCATAGTAACTGTCCTCATGTATATGTACACACATACATATGTACGTCCTAATTCAGTTGGCCAATTTGCCATCAACGATTCATGCACGAAATGTCCTCTGTCTGTAACAATTTTGAGGAAAACATCGTGAAGGACAATATGATGAACATTGTCCTAAAATTACAAACTGTCAATTACTAAAGTCAACTATAGTAATTTGATAATTTGTTCAAGTTCAGTGGACCATAGCTCCTCCTGGAAGGTTATGGAGGAACATGTGATATGTCCAAAGAAGCGTATTTTTACGCTTAATATAATGCAATTTATTTCGTCGTGGCACAGCTCATAGTTTTGTGAAATTTGTTTATTAACTACTAAAGTACATCATTCTCATAAAAACATATGAGCAATTTGTAACCAAGTTATCAAACTTTTTGTTTATACATGTGCTGCCACAAAATAAAAACAAATTTTCATGCTTTATTGTGGTTTTAGATATGGCGCCATAATCACGTGTGCCAAGTTAGCGTCGAATATTCAGCGTCGAATTTGGGAATTTAAAAACGGGAAATAGGAAAACAGAGATGTTAAAATGGTGAATGGATTTATGTTATTTAAAATTATGTGTCCCTTCCTATTATCCTGGTAAACCATATACCCTTACTCACATTTTGGAAAGCTGACAACCCTAAGGAATCAAATGAGACTAATTTCTCAAAATCGTACCTAACGTTTTGAAAATTGAACTCTCTCAAAATGGCCAAAAAATCGTTGCTGATTTTTCCTGGGAGTAGAATCAAATTCCCAGGCATAGGTGGCACATTTTTGGAAAGCTGACAACCTAAGGAATCAAATGAGACTAATTTCTCAAAATCGTACTTAACGTTTTGAGAAAATTGAACTCTCAAAATGGCCAAAAAATCGTTTTGATTTTTCCTTTTTGGAGAAGTTCAATTTTCTCAAAAAAACGTTAGGAAATTGACTTCAAAACTGTGGGTAAAGGGTATACAGTTTACCAGGATAATAGAATGGAGACATAATTTTAAATCCATTGCATCATTTAACAACCCTGTTTTCTTACTTCCCGTTTTTAAATTCCCAAATAAATCACCTGTTGTATGTATGCAAAACATAAAACAGCTGATGATATAGACAATAAACAAAAATTGGCAAAATTTTCGCGCCATTTTCAAGTAAATACTTTTGTGGAAAAATAAAGATTTTGTGTGAATTTTTTATATTTTAAAATGTGGCACATACATAATATTATATAAGTTATTTATTTTATTTAAATATCTTAATTTTATTGTTTATAATACAATTTCTCATATACAAGCAGCTTGCCAACTAGGCGAATGTAGATTTCGACATTTTCAGTGAGATTTCGCAAAAATCAAGTGAACTCATACAAGGTTATTGCAAAGCAGATTTGCCAAAAATAGCCAATGTGTCATGTTGTTGCAAAATTTTTTCAATATCAAATTTAAATTCACAAAGGGGTGACGTGTTTGCATGTACAATTAATTGTATGGTTATATATAGCCAAAAATCGGCTAAATAATTATTATGAAAGAGACAGCTATTATTATCAAAAAAAAATTAAAAATAGTTTGTCGCAAAACATATGATATAACCTAACGGCAGCTGTCGGATGTAAATATACATTATTGACGTGTCCCATAACGGCTGCATATTATTTCTGACATTTTAGCAAAGCATTGATGTATCGATTTCTGATATACATATATCGATTTTGTTCATTTGTTTAAAAAAAAAATTAATATCGATATGTTGATATATTTTGCCATCTTCAGTACACGTGCAAAACATCTGTTTTTTTTCAATTTGTAAACATTTACTTCAATTTGGAGTGAAAGAATATTAAATAGATATGGATGCTAGTGAATTATTTAGACAGCTAACAAGAGGTGTAAAGTTTTCCAAAAAAAGTAAACCAATAGGAAAGGTAAGCTCGTACGTACATTTTTAAGTCTGTATTTGAAGAGAATTCATACATATCTTGTTTACATATAGAAAGATACAGAAGATGATTCAAAAACTAAAGACAATAGTATCAAAGATGAAGTAATTGGACCTATCGAAGAGTTCCAAGAACAACAAAACGAAACGGATCAGGATTTACAGATATTCAAATTAATGACCGATGTCGTAAGTACTCAAAAAACACAAAAAGAAAAGAACTTAACAACTGATCAACAAAAGAGATTCTCGAAGAACAAAGTACAAACAACCCGTAAAGAAAATCGTATAACGGTATTGGGGAAAAATATTCCACCACCTATTACTACGTTTAAGAACTACATACCAAGTATAATATGAATGAAAAATTAATAAATAACCTCATAAATTGTAATTATGCGATACCACTGCTATACAAATGCAAGCAATACCTATTTTGCTGGAAGGACATTTGATGGCTTGTGCTCCCACTGGTTCTGGAAAAACTAGTGCATTTCTAGCGCCTATCATTAACGATTTAAAAGCCCTAAGAAGTTGGTTTAGAGCGTTAATTTTGGCACCACACGAGAATTGGCCCAGCAAATATATCGTGAGTGCGTACGTTGTCGGAGAGACTGCCTTAAAATACACATAATAAGCAAGGTTAACCAAGCAAAATAAGATTCAGTGAGGGATCGTCGAAAAAGTATGACATATTGATTTCGTCACCAAATAGAGTGAGGTTTCTGTTACAACAGGATCCACCGGCACTTGATTTAAAGGGTGAGCAAATATTCTTTGTATGTCCCCTATGTACTTGATTGAATATGTATTTCAAACCATATGGTATAGATATAAAATTAATAAAACAAAATGAATATAAGATTCGGACTAAATTTGTGCATATATGTATGTATAAGAGAATTTCGCTTGTAAATGTTCATCAAAAAGTACATTCTGCAAACAAATGCCATAACAAAGAGTCCAATCCAAATTGAATAAATAAATTTCTAAAACACAATGGCAATACAAACTTTACTCGTATACTTGCATGAATTACTTAAATAACAAATTCTTCAAAGACTTAAGTAAATGAAAATTTTCCTTCCCTTAATACCAAGAAAAATTCTATCCTGATATGTACAATACAAACACAATTATAGTTGGATGTTAGGAATTCCCAGACTTTTCATTTCCTGAAACAAGCAATATGTAGCAAAAGTTTCTTCTTTTTTTCGTAAAAATATTTTCTATTTAAGGATAAATAACAAAACACATGTACAAATGTATATGTAATCAATTTGTGCATTGAAAGCAAAACAAAGAACAAAAAATAATAATAATTTAACAATTTGAGATGATTTTAAGTTAAAATAAACATCATCTATAAAATACAGTTGTCATTTAGAAAAAAGGAGATTTTTAGTACAACTAAAGCATTTATGTCGTTTTCTTTTTGAGCAAATATGTTACCTGTCATACATGTGATATGTTTTACTGGTTACCAGCACCCTCAAGTAATGTTACACTTTAAATGATCACAAAAGAACACTATTTGTCATAGAGTGTACAAGGGTTTTATTAGATCTAGTGTTTGGGGTTCAGAATTCCAGGAAATCCCGAAAATTTTTCGACGGGAATTCCCGGGATATTTTAGAAATTTTCGGGAAAACGGGAAAAATTTTATTTATTATTTAGTATGATAATATTTTCTTGTTGCACCTTTTTAATTTTTAATTTCGTTGAAATTAAAGATGTTTAAACAGATTTAGCTTATGTACTTTCAAACGTAACGGAATTTTATTATTTTATTTATATGGGATGATCAGCATGTCTCCACTCTGGTTACGTTAATAGAGCTTCGAAATACAATAAAAGATGTAGTTGAAGCACTAAGTCGAAGATATAGTGTAATAGTTGATGCCATTTTAAAAACTTTGAAATTTTGAAAAAATGGCTGAGGCAATCAGAAAAAAAATTGATCAAAGGCGTAGTGATAAGATGTTAGCATTAATAAATTATTTAAAAACTCCGGATTCTAATTCAAAATCTTAAAAACTTCGTTGGCATTGTACGTATATATTTCAGATATATCTGTGAGCGACAGTCGATAAAACTAATTCGCTTGACATCCCATTTCGAATTTTTGTTGCAAAGTTCCAGCAAAGAAAACATGTTCACTATTCACTGAAGTTGGCTTAATTGCTAGCAGGGTATTGTAAAAATTTTTAGGCCGAGTATAGCTTGCCCCATATAAAGCAAATTCTTTCTTCAACAAACTAGCTTTGACTTTGGCCTTCGCATTACCAACCATTTTTAGTTTCATTTTGAAGCGTTCATCGACTTGTGTTTCGAATATATCACTGTCACTACTGGACATACCTGAACTAGATTGGTCAAATAGACGTTTATATATTGGTTCAACGTATTATTTAAACAAAGTTTTTAAAATTTTTGAATTAAAATCGGGATTAAAAAAAAATTAATAGTGCTAACATTTTATCACGACGTCTTTGGTAATTTTTTTCTCCAATTGCCTCAGCAATTTTTTAGAAAATTTTGTTTTAGTTACACAAGCTGAAAAGTAAATACATATATAGCAATACAGAAAATTATGTTTTTGTCTTTGAAAATGTGCTTATATGCTTTTTAAATTGTTATTATTTCAATGAAATAATAGAATATGAACATCCCATTTCGAATTTTTGTTGCAAAGTTCCCAGCAAGGGAAAACATGTTCACTATTCACTGAAGTTGGCTTAATTGCTAGCAGGGTATTGTGTAAAAATTTTGGGCCGGTATAGCTTGCCCATATAAAACAAATTCTTTCTTCAACAAACTAGCTTTGACTTTGGCCTTCGCATTACCAACCATTTTTAGTTTCATTTTGAAGCGTTCATCGACTTGTGTTTCGAGATATCACTGTCACTACTGGACATACCTGAACTAGATTGGTCAAATAGACGTTTTATATATTGGTTCAACGTATTATTTAAACAAAGTTTTTTAAAATTTTGAATTAAAATCGGGATTAAAAAATTAATAGTGCTAACATTTTATCACGACGTCTTTGGTAATTTTTTCTCCAATTGCCAGCAATTTTTTTTAGAAAATTTTGTTTTTAGTTACACAACTGAAAGTAAATACATATATAGCAATACAGAAAATTATGTTTTTGTCTTTGAAAATGTGCTTATATGCTTTTAAATTGTTATTATTTCAATAGAAATAATAGAATATAGAGTAAATGTTTGAACATTTTTTCAACTGTCTACTGATGAGCTGAGTAGCATCAGCAGAAATGACGGCAACGAATAGACATGCTGAGACTAAGTAAAGCAACTAAAACAGACGTTTGACCTAAAAAATAATAAAATAAATGTATAAAAGCTAAATCTCTTTAAAACATTTAATTTTATTGAAATTAAAATGAAAAAGGTGGAAAAACCAAATATCATATTAAATAATAAATAAAAATCTTCCTGGACCACAAAACTTAGATGTTACATTTCGAAATTGCGATCTATTACTTATTTTCTAAGTACAGGTTAGCATTCTGAAACATAACACACTTATTAACATTACTCAAGCCAAATTCAATATTAGGTGAACCTGACAACGCAAGTGTTCAACTTTTTCGAGTTGTAAGCCTCATGTGTCAAATTATGTTTACATTTTTTTTTAATTAAAATTAATTAATTAATTAATTTTAAAATTGTAAATAAAACAAAATATAATAAATAAAAAGTGCACAACATTGCCTAAAGGTGCATATATTGAAACTGTGAGCTGTAACTAAGAGTTATTAAAAAACTAAAATTTTACTCAACATTTTTGTTAATCGAGAATACATACTGATTTCTTTCATCACCACTTTGCTCAAAAAAAAATTTAGGCGTCTCAAGTTGCCACTCTATTTATCATAATGCATCAGATTTTTATTAAATATATTGGAATAGAAAAATCTTGATATTTCTTTTAAAATTATCGTAAAAGATTCAGGTTTAAAAGCAGAAATGCCCATATACAAATCGTAACAACCGATTAGAGCTCGTTGTATGAAAGTTGCTAGGAAAAGTAAATACATATGTAGCAATATAGAAAAGTTGTTTTGCCTTTTTAAAATGTATTTAAGTGTTTTTTAAATTGTCAATTCAATAGAAATAATATGAAGTAAATGTTTGAACATTTTCAAAAAAGTTTTTCGAGTCTACTGACGAACTCGAACTGAGTAGAATCAGCGAAATGCCGACGTCATATAGACATGCTGAAAGAACGAAAAAACCCCTCTATTCACCTAAAATAATGAATTGAAAATTGTTTATGTAGTAATTATCATATCTTTGCAACCTTTGATTCTTTTTGCTTACGCCTTTATAGTTATGATATATTTTTTATTTTTAATGCATTTTCTTTAATGTTTAATACCGCAAATACTGGTGGCTATACTGAAAAACGCGTCGAAGAAGAAGCCAAAACAAGGTCAAACATTACCAAAAATTCTTTTATACCCTTTACCAAAGGGTAAAATTTAAATTAATGGTCTTCTAAATACCTCTGTTTTCATATTTCGCTCAAATGTATCCAAAGCATGTGGAGAAGCAAAAATAATAAATTGAGCCAAGTACGAGCAGGCTCGTACAAAATAGGTTTCGTACTTACATACAATGTGTATATAGAAAATTTACATTGTAGTTTACAGTACTTGTTGTTGTACAGTGCTGCCACAACAACATCCTGTGAAAATTCAACTTTCTAGCTCTTATGGTTCCAAGGTTACAACTAGCTCTTAATTTTGTTTCAATATC
>BGZK01004433.1:0-13735 GCA_005406025.1 Eumeta japonica | reverse complement strand
TACATACATAGTTTGCTAAGACACTTAAATACTTTTACAAGAATTTCGTTAGTTTTTTTTTCTTTCAATAAACCCGCAATTTAAATGCAAATAATGACAAGAAAAAAAGTCATATATAAAGACACACCTTGTGGTGGAAAATATTTGCTAAAAAGCATTTACGTACATACTTTGTATATAAACTTACCAATAAGCAATACAATAACAAGTAACACAAATTCTTAAAAATTATTAAAAAATTTAATTATAAAAATTCCATTTATTGCAGCACTTTTCTTTTTAACAAAAGTAAACACACAATTTTAACACTTAAATTTAAATATGCTTACAAACATCCATTTGTGTTTGTTTGTTCGTTTAGTGTTTGTGGACAGCTGACTTTTTTTTCTATAAATTTTTATTGTAGATATATCTTAGTATGCCTCGAATAGGGTTCGGCAATTCCCAGACTTTTTCATTTCCCGGGATCTTCTCTTCTATTAAAAGCAAGCAATATGTAACAAAGGTTTTTTCTATTTTTTTCGTAAAATCGAAAATCAACTTTGAATTATAAAAATAAAATATTATTATACAAAATGTGCATACGGCCTATTATGACTTATGAATGCCAAATTTGGTCAAATAGATGTGCCAAAACCTATCTAAAAAGCTGCAAATATTCCAGAATAAAAATTTAAAATTATTTTAATTTGCCTAGAAGATATTCAACCAATAGATTGCACCAAAAATTCCAACAAGATTTGTTAATAACAGTAATAACTAATTTAACACAAAGATTTGAAGCTCGAAATAGAGTTTCAAACTACGATATAATAAGAAATTTGTAATATTAATTTCTTCCCCAACTTCAACAATGAAGCTGAAGGAATTTCTTAAAATTTTACTAGGTTTTTTCCCTATCTTTTTTCCTAACAATGTATTAATGTAAATACTAAAGTATAGACATTTTTAATACAATAAATTTAGTTTTTATTTGTTGCAATACTTATTTAAGTAAGATCTCGAAAAATGTAATTATTGTAAATATTTTATATATTTTTAATTGTTCTGATGATAGTTAAAATAAAAAAAAAAAAAAAAAATAAAGCACATAAATATGTATTAAATTTTGCATTGTAAGCAAAACTATAATATCTCAACGATTTGAGATCATTTTAAGTTAAAAAAAAATTAAATATCATCTATAAAATACAGTTCCCATTTACATAAAAAAAAGGTTTCTTTCTAGTACTACTAAAGCATTTAGTAATTCGCTTGACAGGCGATTTCGAATTTTTGTTGCAAAGTTCCCAGCAACGAAGAAAATACGTTCACTATCCACTGAAGTTGGTTTTATTGTTAACAGAGCGTTATACAAATTAACTAAGTTCTTAGTCCAAGTATTGCTTGCCTCATACAAACCAAATTCTTTCTTCAACAAAATAGTCCGATTTGATTTTGGCTTTTTAGATTATTCTTTGCATTATCAGCAGCATTTTTAGATTCATTTTGAAACATTCATCGACTTGTGTTTCGGATATATCACTGTCACTACTTCCGGGGTCAGGTTATGTCTTAATGACATACTACACCTCAACGTTCTGTTTTGGGGGCATAGAGGTCTAGGAGGGCCTCGGCCTGGTATTGGCGGCTGAATCTTCAGAGGAGAGAATGCCTTTGGCCTTTCCTTAGAATTGCTTTTCGAGCCCTACCCGAGGATTATAATATCGGTACCACGGGGGTTGGTGCCCGGGAAGATCTTTGACATTGGTTGAGGAGCTTGTGCAGCTGAATGTGGTGACTTGTGGTGGAGAGGTTTTGTAGTCTCTGACTACATGTAAGTGCTTCACAAGCGAACTTGTGTTTTCAGAGCTGCAAATGATCTTTAGGTGCTGTTGCCTACCAATAGAGTTTTCTCAAGATTCCTGTGAGGGTCGTAGCCTCAAGTTCAAGGCGTGATGTTCATTTGTCAGCATCGGAATGTCAGACCTCTGGAATGCTCGAGGGCAGAAAGAGGGCTAGCCCGAGGGGTCTGTGTATATTCCAATACAATATATTAAGTAAATTTCTATCTGTCATTGGCAAGTATGCCAGGCATGGTGGTCACACTCTGTGGCTATGGTCCACCGTCGGGTTATCTGTCAAAGCTTGATCTGTCACTATTGGACATATCTGAAATAGGTTGATCAAACAGGCGTTTATATATATATTGTTTCAGCGTGCAATTTCAACAAAGGCAAATTCATTATAAGGTGGATGCATCGACGAATTCGGGCGAATTTATCATCAACTCTCTCTACCCAAGTTGTCAAATTTTATTTACAAATGGTTGCTTTGTTTACAAATTGTTTGTTTGTTTACAAATTTTCAATAGCTAATTTTTACAATTAGAGTATTTAAATTCGCCCTGCTTCCTGTTGTTCTTTTTATTGTTGTATTATTGTAGGGCTGCATATACCTTGTTCTGAATTTGCCTTGACAAAATACATAGCTTGCATATTATGCATAAAAATGCTTTCGCATTAAAAAAAAATCAAAAACTTTTCACACAATATCTTTATTTTTAACGAAAAGCGGGCGAAAATTTTATTAAACAAAACGTGAAATTTTGACAGTTTGATAATGGAAAAACGCCTAAGAAGAAGACAGTCAGTTGAAATGTTAAGTTTACCTTGTAGTGAATTTGCTTTAGTCGTGGTGGACGAAATTTGTTGTTCGTCTGAGTTGTATTCCTGGTATTACCTAGATGAAAATTATATTGCATGAATAAAACTGATTAATGAAATCGTTTTAATTCGGTTTATAAATCAAAATTCTTTCTGTGTACCCAGCTCTTTCTGTTCAGAGTTTTAAAGAAACGATTTAATAATTTATTGCAAAATAAGTTTTCACAAAATTTTTGTTTTATTTTTTATTTTTTTTTGCATAAAATTTTAACGCAAATCAATCTTTGTCTTTAGGACGTTGTTCCAAACAAAGCATAGACATTATTACTTCTAAGCACTGTTTTACATTTGATTTTCTACAAATCTGCACACAAAGTGGAATACAGTTCAAACAGTAGAAAAACCCCTGGGAAGCAGTGCCACCGTTTAAAGTCTACCTGTACATATATATTCTATACCACTGCTCTTGTTTCTTTTTAAACGAATTTTAAAAGAAGTAAGAAGTGGAAAATTATTGTATGGTTGGTTAAAGGTTCAAATTCTAAAACAAGTTTTACCACTTGTTTTATATTTTTATTGTTTATTTTATTTTATATACGATTTCCAATACAAATACATATAAAAATTGACTTGTTTTTGACACCTTTTATGTAAAACTATTATGACGCATATTTAAGAGTAATAATAGTGAATAAATTGTTGAAATATAAGAGCAAGTGTTCTCCTATATTCAAGAGAAAATTAATTAGTATAACGGTACTCTTAATAATTCTTCTACTCTTACAATTTGTGATGCCAGAGATGTGTTTTGATTTGCTCAATATATAAAAATAAACTACTACATATGTTGACACAACAACTTTTCATAAGATATAGTAAAACACTAAATTTTTATTTTTTTATTTTTGATTCTTTTTATCGTAGTCTTTCGCAAATGCCAACGGTACATTTGAGAATACTAATTTTGTTACTTAAAAACATCGCATTGCTGAATGTCAAGGTAGCATTAAGCCCATGCCAGATAAAACTTTTGCTTCGCTTTGCGTTACGAATCCGCCCTGACATCTAAAAAAAAAATATACAGATTTATATGAAGCATGTCGCAACACGAAGCGAAAAGTTAAGCAACTCCCATTTTATTGGTCGCTTTGACAGTCAATGGGAATTGTATCAATCAATTTTATGTGTTGACATTCAATGTGTGCATTTTGTCAAAATTTTTATTTTGGCATGCACTTTTTATTTTACGCTTTTTTGCTGACACAGCCTTGATTCCAAGTCATCTACCCTTCACTTAACGCTATATGCTTTCCTTTCTTAACCTAAGTCTTCCTTCTTCTCTTTCTCTCCATATCTTTCCGTTTAGCTCCCCTGAGTGTAGGTGAAATCTTGGTGAGTCGTAACACCGTGACATTTTGCCTTTGGGATATATAGGCTTAGAACAGCCTCGGTTGGCTCAACAACAAAATCTTCGGAGGAAGGAAATCCTATGTGTCTTTCCGAGGGTTATATTAATATCATGAGGGTTTGGAGTCCCAGGATGATTTCTAGGGGAAAATCGCTGACAACCCTGGTTGAGGTTCCTATTCGGCTGCAACATTGCGGTTTGTAAAAGAGTGATTTTGTAAAATCTGATCGCAAAATACTGCAACCTGGCAGTATCAAGTATGCCAGGCAGAGTTGTGTAACGTCACATTACACGGATTTGGTCCACTGTCAGATTAGGCAGATTCACATAGTTCCATTTAGCACAAAGAACTCGTTTGATTTGAAAGCCTATGTTAAAGCAATATCAGCTGTTTTACCATCAATGATTAAAAGCTTTTTTAAAATAGCCGAATGTTTGTCGTTTAGGTGACTTTTGGTTAAGCCATATAATCAGATGTATATAGTGTAAGCTCCCTTAGTCTTCATTTTTACATAGATGTTAACTAAAGCACGTTTAAATAATAAAAAAAATTGTAATTAAAAAATTTGACGGCACTAAAATGCTCATCCCTGCTGTATACATACATACATAAAAATATATTATTTTAAAAACCACTTTCTTAAGCTCTTAAATTTTGAATTCTCTTCTTCTCTTAATAGAAACTTATTGCTGTTTTCCCATACTCATGCTCATTACACAGTTTAGTTGTTGTTCTTATTTTGTTTTTATTTTGTATAATTTTTGAAAGAAGAAGAAAAATGTTATTATGTTTTTCATTAGCTTCTTTTAGTGTACTAAAAAAAATTCTTCCCTTATTGTATGTGCGTCTTTCTCGCTCACTCCCTTCTATATCTGAGAATCTTTTCAGTTGTTCTTTTTATAAAATCAACTAAAATTCTAGAGAGCCGAGTCGACTCGACGTCGATTATTTGTTGTTTTGTTGGTGGGTTTATTTGATAAAGTGTTATTGTTTACATGTGTGTGTGCGAGAGTGTGTGTATTTTATTATTGTATGGCTGAGTGTTTTGTTTCCTTAGCAAGGTCGTTTGCGTACACAAATTCAACATTACTTGAAGGTCGTCCTTTTGTCCTGACTGATGATGATATTGTTGCTGTTGTTATTGTTGCTGCTGCTGCTGCTGCTTTGTGATTCTCGATTCTTATAAGTTGAGAAAAGAGACGCATTAAGAAACAACAAATGCCATATGACCATGTTTTTAAATCATTTGTATGCTATAATGATGATGATGTTTTAATGGCGGTTTCGGCGCTGCTACTAGCTGGTGTCATTGTTATATTTTCGTGCATTAAACTATGTACCTAGTCAAAGTAAAAATATTATATGTTTTATTGCTAAAACAGAATTTGGCTGTTAACACTGTTGCCATGTAAATGTTAAAGCCCTGTTTATTAATAGGTTGATTTATACGAATGTTTAAGTGGTTTAAATTAATTCCATATGCATGTATAGTCATAGACACATACTTGTAAACAAGTTTCATACAGTAGTGTCCAAAACATAACCTAAAACTATAGGTACTTACGTGTAAAATTTTAGAAATTAGGTAGTTTGAGAAGTAACATATCACAATAACAATCTAACTCACATTTTTATTCTATAATATTAGCATTACTTAAGAACAAAAACAAATAGGTAAGTAGGTATGTAGTATTTACTTACACATATATAGATGCATACCTACATAAGTAGATATATATTTATGTATGTATAGGTACCTATAACATATAAGTGCGTAAGTATGCACTTATTTTCAAATCCTAAACTAAGAATGTGTCTAGTTAGATTCACATCAATTTGGCTTCCTCCAATTCGCCGTCCAGTTTTAGTTTATCTAAATTATTGGTTAACTAACTACCTGACATCACTCTTTTAGAATTTTAATTACGTTTATATGCCCATAGAAATATTAAGACCTATAAAAATTTGTTTGAAAAATGAACAATATCTTGTCGTATAAAAGCAGAATTTATTCAGGCTGCCTCCACAAACGAAAGTAATATAAGTTCAGATTTTTGCAGGTCTCTCACTTCAACGACCTACAAAAAATCTTAATTTGACTTTCCTCTTACTTGTGTGTGAGCAGGCTAAGTGGAAGAAAAATAGCAATGCAAAATTTGGCAAGCTGCGAGTAATTGTTGATCATTTTAGAAAACTATGTGCCTATTCGCATCACATCAAGGCTGTATTTTAAAGTAAACGCATTGGCAACATTATCAGCATTATTTTAGGTGGTTAAAATTTTATGCAGCAGATTAAAAGTACCAACCCAAATCCACCAGAGGAAGTTGTTATGCTTTTGTTTTGGAAGACGTATGTATGTATTGTAGAATAGCAACCAGTAGCTACTTTATAAGCGGCTCAGCTGTTTAATAATCTTTGTGGTTTTACATAATCGAATTGTGAAATTCAATTGTTTGCAAGGCGGCGAATTCGTTACAATGTGGTCCTTTTAGCACACTTGTTTATCAGCTGTTTCTTCTTGGCTCAAACCAAGCTGTCTGTACACATGCTGGAAATTACTTGCTAATGCAACTTTTAAGTATGTAAGAAAATGGGAATCTAACCTCCAATACACTCCGTTGTCGTGCGAATAATGGTTTTGTGGTGTTCTCCATACAAATACCAAGTCCCGCTTTTCCTATTGCTTGATCCTGCATCCACCGTGTTACAATGAAGTCCCATGTATATCTGGTACCAAGGATCGGTCGATCAGGAATGTATATCGGAAATCAGTTTTCGCAATTGGCCCCTAGACTAGGGGACATAAATCATTTGAGAGATGTGAATTTGATTTGCGTCAGTACCTGCGTCTAGGGCCTAACCTGACGGTGGACCAAATCCACAGACTGTGAAATCATTTGACAACTGGAAAAATGACAGCCGGCTCAAAGTTATTAACCTCTATAAAAAACATCCTTTAATCAGTGCCGCACAAAGAAAACTATTGCCGGCTTGAAACACAACCCTCCATTAACGCCTCTTTTTTTATGAGCATGATAATTTTTTTTTTAAAGAAGTCAATTTATACATATTTTATTTATTTTTGTATTTGTAACGGTATTAGAAAGCGAATCAACCATATTTCAGAACCAACTGACAGACAATTATTGCAGGCTTACTCTAAGCTGGCGATTCATGAACTTAAAGGTTAATAAATAGTAGGTAACTCACGTACATACATACATATGTATATATGTATGTATGAGTGATTGTATATATTTAAAATGTGTGTGCTTCACGCTAATCTCTGTTCAAAACAAAACATCATATGGTACGCCCGTCTCCTCTGTGTAAATTTGATTCGTAACCCAACAAAGTCGCAGCTAACACGGCAAAATCATTTAATTATTTTAAAATAAAAAGTGTCAACGACCCAAAGAGAGAGAAAAAAAAAAAACTTACAACTAGTAAAGAAAAATAAACATATGTATAAAAATTTGTATACGAATATAAATTTTAAAAGAAACACAAAAAGAACAGTTGGAAAAAACAGCATAATAATGAATTAAAATACAAATAAATTAAAGGTACAATAACCTTAACCAATTTTATATTATATCGTACTAAAAGTTAACACATGACTACTCACTCACTCAGACATTTGCTCACATATACTTATACCCACATACAGCATACATATTTAATTCTATTAGGGTGGCTTAAAAAAAATAAATTATATAAACATAAATAATTTATTAATACTTTCCATGAACAAATTATTTGAAGTGAAATTTCAAGTCAAATTATTATTATTATTATTATTATATAACACTGTGATACACCAAGGTACCTTTAACTTTTTGGGTCGCTTGTAAAGTGTTTTATAACAGTGAATGCAGTGAAATGAGATTTGACAGATTTATAAATTGAAAGAGTCATATATCTTTGTTGTTTCCCAGTTTCATTGAGGCGCCATTAAAATTGTCAGCATTTAATTTAATTTCAAAAACTTATCCTAATTTCATTTAAAACTTTCATTCGTGGCACACTGAATGAAATTCAAATAATTTTTCATTTTAACAGAGACGATTGACAAAACAAAAAGAATTTCAAAATACATGAAAGTCAGTACTGAAATTCACTCGTCTCACTTCTTTTACCCCATGTTACCAACAAACACAAAATTTCCTGAAGAAAAACTTCTCGTGTGAACCGAGACTTCGAAATTTCAAAATTAAGCATTACAAATTCACATTATCTTTTACGTATGATAACTTTTCCATATGATAACCAAATTTTGAGCGTGTGCATGATGAGCAAAAATATTATCAATGACGACACGCTAACGACGGCGAAACATTCGACTTGTCACTAGAGATGGAAATAAACGTTCGTTTAAGTGACTTATCAATTTAATTTTATAGAGCAAAAGAACAAGTTCGTTCTTTTCGTTCACGCATTCGTGATTAATTGTGAATAACAATATTCAATCACAATCGCTGTAGAACTGAATGATATTAGTATGGCAAAAAAAACAGAAAACAAAGTCTAATAAAACACCAGTCACCGAGCAAAACCTACAATAAAGTTAAGTTATATTGACAAGTGTTGTGAAGAAAAATCGATGAAAGTGTTGTTAGTTGGCACAAGAGTAAACGGCAGAAAATGTGTATTTTTGAACCGCCATGTTTGTTGAAAATGGAAATATACATCTGGCCATTTCTGCTGAACGAACGAAATAATCCGTCTTATTCCGATTGTCGTCGTCGTCATCGACACCAGAAATTGATGCGTATTTACTGGTATTTGGAAAGAAAAATTAATTATTTTTTAGATATTTCTTTATCTATCGTTCAAAGGAATCAATAAACCCTTTAAAGTCACTAAGTTATTGCCGAAACAGTTGCACACCGGCATAATTTTTTGATGTCGATGATGACAATTGGAATAAGGGGAATAATTGTGAATGAACAGGAGAATAAAAGTAGAAATGAACAGAATGAGAAGAATAAAACGAATAAGTGAACAGAAAAAGCAGAAATCAATGATCAAACTGAACAGAGTCATTTTATTCACTAAAGTCAATTTCTTCAAACGAACAAGTTCGTTCATAAAGAATAAACTCATTCACTCGTTTGTTTTTACAGGGAACCAGTGATCAAATCCATGCTTATTAAATGGATTAAATAATTAGTACGTGGCAAAATTAACGAGTGAACGAGTTCGTCTCAAGTCTAAGCACAACACTTTTGGCACTATTTTTTTATTCGCTTTTGTACAATTCATTCAATAGAGAATTCTGACAAATTCTTAAGACATCGTTTGAAAATTTCGTTGTGTATGTCACACTTTACAAAAAATTCAGCTCTGATAACATTAAATCTATCTATGAAAATTTTCAAAAACTTTTGTCAAAAAAAAAAAAAAAAATCTTCACTTTTCGACCACACCATCGTACTTTTTGAACTCACAAGATTTTTTTGTCATATCATACTAATTGAATTGAATTTGAAAATGAAGCTTTAAGTCAGTTTAGCTGTAATATATTATATCTTTGTCAATATTTTGCTCTCCTTCGGATAGCTTCTTCAGAGACCTGAACAAAGAAGGGTCGAACAAATCAAATCATATCGTATTAACCATAGACTTTTTTAAGTTGTTTGTCGGGCTCAAATTCAATCCTAAATCATTGCTTCTGATTGATACCTGTTAAAAGACAAGAAAACTAAAATCTTGGACCTTAGCTGGG
Source organism: Eumeta japonica (assembly GCA_005406025.1). Lineage (NCBI taxonomy): Eukaryota > Metazoa > Arthropoda > Insecta > Lepidoptera > Psychidae > Eumeta > Eumeta japonica. The sequence goes on along the minus strand of BGZK01004433.1, from coordinate 3,950 downwards.
GGACAGCCAGCTGTTTTACATTTTCCACAATATTCATCAGCACCCGTACTCTGGAATTTGGACTTGTGCCATAAATGCACTGCTTTTAATGGCGCTAAAGCCACTGAGCTACGAGCTTAATCGTACTAATTTTATTTCAAACGCCATTGGACAATTTTAGAGCTACACTCTTTAACAAAGTTTAATGGACACTAAAACCCTAAAAGCAACTATAACAAAAAATGCAACATCGCTTAAAGGCAACCAGCAACCCATCAATTAAAAGCTAAAAGGGCGGCATAATAATAGAATGAGAAGTAGTAATTATTATCTAATTATTTAGCTACAAATTTTAACTTTTATGACTATAGCATACATATACTAGTGAGAAATCTATAAATACCGGATTTTGAGCCAAATGATTTAAAAAATGTGTTACAAAAGCATTATGAACAACATTTTTGCATATTGTTAACTTCGACAATGTCTTGCGCAATTCTTGAACAATTCGTTTGTATATATTACACATACATACACATATTTGCTTAATTAAAACTATGAAAAAGAACAAAATATAAAAATAGATAACAAAAAATAAACACAATTAAAGAAAAACCTTTAGAAAATCCAACACGTGCTTGTAAGTCTTTAAACTTTTTCTTTCTTTTATCTACATTTATGTTATTTATACACAATTAAAATTATTTTCTTGTTATTTAGAGGTCATTGTATTAAATTAACTTCAAACAATGATAAGCAACAAAAAAATGCATTCTAATGACTCAGCCATCGCATTTTAAATAGTTTATTTATTTTACCTAGCGAATTCATTAAATCAATGTCAATTCAGAAGATTATACCTCATGTAAGGCCCCTATAATATACATAGCAGGCTTAAGCGTTGTCAATTACTATTCAATTACCAATTATTTAGGCTTTAATAGTTAATTTAAATATACTAATTTTCAATTATAGATAATTGCAATTAAATTTTGCCAATTACGAATTCAAATAGATTTTATAATTGACAGTTATACAATTACAAATAATTGGTAATTGGCTTTCATAATCACCAGTGACAGTAATTAATAATTGATAGATATCAATTATCAGTTACATGAAATTAGCAATTGGTAAAGTAGTTCAAAAGTAGTCATTACACTATTTTATCAAATGCTCTAAATTTCAGTTATATTTTATGCATTACTTGTAATTGATGGCTTTCACCACAAGTAATTACTAACCAGTGACTGTAATTAATTGATAGATATCAATTATCAGTTACATGAAATTAGCAATTGTAAAGTAGTTCAAAGTAGTCATTACATATTTTTTATCAAATGCTCTAAATTTCAGTTATATTTATGCATTACTTGTAATGGATGGCTTCAAACAAGTAATTACTAAACACCAGTGACTGTAATTAGTAATTGATAGATATCAATTGCCAGTTACATGAAATTGGCAATTAGCAAAGTAATTAAAAAGTAGTTATTACACTATTTTAGCAATTGCTCTAAATTTCAGTTATATTTTATACATTACTTATAATTGGTAATTGACAGCCATCAATTACAAATTACATGCAATTGGTAATTAGAATTCATCAATTACAAATTACTTGTAATTAGCAATTAATGACTGCCTATTACTAACTGAAATGAATTGATAATTGGTGATTTAATAGTTACAAAATGTAATTTACACCGTTCTAGTCTAATACATACATAATTATAGTTATGAATGAGGTTGGCTTCGTTTCAAACATGTCTGTATTCCCAATATTATTGCAACATCTTTTATACAACTTTATACAATTATTACGTATATAAAATATACATTTTATTATTCTTAATAACGTACTTGATAAAGTAAATTTTCAAATCACATATAAGATAATATATGTAGATTCCTGTGACTGACTGTATGCGACTTATGCCTTCACAGAGTAAGTAGTAGCAACACGTTTGGCGATCTCTGTCATAGAATTTAATGGTATATCTTAAGCGCAAATGGAGTGTTTCTGTAGCCCAGTTTAATCAAAGAGCAAGCATATTTAATATGCTCGTTATCTTTAGAGACTGGATGGTTTGATCGTCTAGAAACTGAATTCACACGGAATTTCTGCCGTATCCTGTTACGTTTAAGTTTTTCCCATACAGTTTCAGGTTACAAGGTCTAACACGTAAGCAGTCCCTGCCGTTAGCCAAGTAGCTAACTACAAAAATAATAATAATAGTAATTGAATATGTTAAATGAGGTAAATAAATAACAAGCCAGCTATAAAAAATTAGCTGTAAGCTAATCGCTAGGTAACTGACTTAAAAGTTAATGCAAAGTAATGCAGAGTCGGGCAATTGAGTACTTCCTAGGACATCGCAATGTTTAAATGGTTAGTTTATTTCATATAAAAGTAATCCAAGTGCCAACCACCACTAATTGAAAAACAGTTAACTTTAAGTTAATATAAAATTAACTAAATTTCCGACAGGGATGCTTTTTAAAAACATTTACATATGTGTGCATTCAAAACAAAAAAAAAATTAATTTTATTTGATATCTATATTAAAAAATTTTTGTATGGAAAATTTACATTAAAGTACAAATGATATCGATATTAATTTTTTTGAATAAACCTCTTGCTGGTTAAGCTTTATATTAATTGATTGTAATTGAATTTTCTATGTCACTGTTAATGTTTTTAAAATTTGAATGCTGTATAATCTTATCAATTTACTCAGAGGGAAAGGAAATAAAATATGAAAATTAATGTGATTTATCATTCTGGCCGATTCAAAAATATTTTATGTAGGCCTGTTTTCATGGTTTTATAAGAAGTTTTTAATTATTTAAAGTTAAAATAATGAAATAATGAAAAAATTACACTCAAAAGCCGTTGCTATCTGATTTGCAAATTTATTCAACTGTGTTGTAAATAACTTCCACCAGGTGGCGCTTTATTACAAAATATTTTCTCTGCTTTTGTTTTCTTCGTAGCAATTTAATATAAAAGCATATTTTATTTTGAAATTTGTGTACTTAATTTTAATTTTTAATGAATTTAATTTTGTTTCTACTTCTTTCAGAAATCTAATCATCATGATTCTACATCAACGACATCTATCTAATTTTTATAAGAAATATTTGCGTAACAACAATAATTACAACTAAAGACTTTTAAATTCCTCTAAATAGAGGAACATTACAAAATAAATAATAATCAGAGGCGTAGATCGCTCTCTATTATTAAAAAGACTACCGGAAACTAGACACGAAAGCACAAATAAAAGAGTTTCTAAGCTTTGCACCTACATAAAATAAAATTATTTATATACGTATATGTCTACCGTTAAAACTGAAAATATGACAGGGGGAGGAGGAGGAGGTGCTCTGGTTCCACCACAACAACAGGAGGAACGTCCTTTCAATTACCCATAAACATGCAATACAGCAGAACCGGAGGTGGTGGCGGTGGATGGCAGGAACCAGTAGCAGTAGCTCAGGCATATCAACAACAACAACAATCTGTACAACTACCACTACCCGCAACAATGTTTCAGTAACAAATATCAAATGTGAAGTGGATGATGGTGTTAATTCATCGTCTGCTACTAATGGCAATATAGTATCTGTGGGATTTTATAATAACTCCAGAAGCATGAGTGGGACAAGTGTAATAACGACTGCAGGGCATGGTATAAGAATACCAGTGCCTAAAGCTGAAGATTCAGACTCGGAAGCAGAACTGACGAATATAGAAAATTTAAAAGTTACACGTCGTGTGGCTTGTGCGTCTGCTAGCAGCACTAATAACCATCATAATGGACCACGACCCATGTCCTGGGAAGGGGAACTGTCAGAAAATGAAGATACCCGAGAGGCTGAATTAATGGATACCGATACCACCATGAGCAATGGCGGTGGCAGTATGCAAGAACCCTCCAACGCGGTGGCGGTTATAAAAGTGAAGC
>BGZK01004432.1:0-13748 GCA_005406025.1 Eumeta japonica | reverse complement strand
GCCGCAGTGTCGACGTGCTCGCTCCGTGAACACCCGCCGCCGTCGACTCGATGCGGAATTAATCTTGTTGTCTCCAAAAGTTGCAAATATGAATTTTATTTATTTCAAATTCCTACCGTGAAATTTACATTGCCTTTATTTTGTTGAAAACTGTCACGTTCATTGATGTAACAATAACAATTTATAGCATAGACTTGATCTTTAAATAATTAAGGTAAATATATATATCGTTAAAATGGCTTAGTACCGTATTTTGTATGAGTATTTTGAACGTGTTTAAGCAAGTGATGGGATATTTCCATCCCCTCTTCTCTCTTTCCTTATTAATCCCGTTTCCTTATTTCAAAATTGCACTATTATTGTTTTCCAAAGTAAAAAGCGTTTCTATTCTCTGTTCTCTAAAACTAAATTCAAACAAACGAAAACAAGTCTTTGAACGAAGCTCAACAAATACACAATCTTTTACGCTTTTTTGGGACGAATTTTACTGAAAAGCGAAGAACCTAGATGTTATAAAAACCATTTTAATTAACTGTGAGAATAATAACTGTTTGAATTGTATAGAAATAACAAAATATTAGAAACGTGAATATTTACTTTGATGTATTTATTTTTTTATTGTAACCTGGGTTATAGTAATTCGTATGTGTTTCTTATTTAGCAACAAATAATGTGCTAATAAGGTATAATAGTTAATTAATAAAATTTCAAAAAATGTACATAGATATTTTTAAATATTTTCATGACGAAACAATAATTCACCATTAAATGTAGCACATTATTTAAGTCATAAAATTATGAAAGTACTCTTTAATATGATGAACTGGAAAATTTTGTGTTAGGGATATCGATTTTGTTCAGAAAATACATGTGAAAGGAATCTTTGGTGACTCGATTTTCCATGTTATCGATTTTAATTTGTTAGTTGCTGTTGCATGAATTATTAAATTTATAAAAGAGAGAAAAGCATCGAAAACCTGTTTCAATACTAAGATATTTACATTTTACATGCAAATCGTACCGATATTTGGGAGTTTAAATTTTCCATGTAGACTAATGTATACAAACATTTTAAAATACCAGTCAGATTTTTAGAAATCAGTCCTAGTTTTGATTTTAAAAGAAAAATCTTTTTTGTTACCTACGCCCTTTAAAAGGGTGGCGCACGTATCGGTATGCAGTACTGTGGTGTGTGCGGATTATGGGGCGCTGCGTTACGTCACATTGAGTTTATCACTGCTTCACTTTATCTACTTATTCATGTTGTCTACTTGAGTTTGATGTTGCGTCTCGTATTTCTCATTATCATTATCATTTCGGAGCATTTTAACAACGCCGTTTTTAAAGTAGGTTTTCTCCTGATACGATCATGTATATGCTAGCCTCGTTTCTGTGAAACTCAATTCTTTTGTTGCTCTCAACTTTTGTTGACTGCTCTATATCGATATTTGCAAATGGAGCATCACTACGTTCTTAATCTTTCGGTAAGGACCCTTACGTTTAGACATCGTGGAGTGTAAGAGGATGAAAATCGACATGATATTATACGTTGTTGTGATGGGTTATAGTAACGCGGTGCGTAATCGATATATCCCCGTAACGAGAGATAATTTAGGAGTTAAACGTATTTTTGCGTCAGGCAAGGGCAACTAAAATAAAGACTCGCGTAAAAAATTTTGATTGCGCGTAATAAATTTGTATGGAATGAAGAACTCATCGACATAAGCCTAAACTATTCAGCCACACGAAATTCAAATAGGAAATTTGTTTAGTGATGTAGACACACGTTAAAAATATATTTTGGTAATAAATAGAAAATTTAGCTCCTACGAATGTATGATGTTAAAGGTTTGTGTAAAAATATGGACAATTTCAACATTTACTATTTCGAGATTTGGAGGTATTATCGTTTTGGACAGTCGTTTTGTTAGACTTTAAAATATGAAAGTTACAATGTTTTTGGTATGTAGGCTTGTAGTTAATACCAAAAAAAAAAAAAATTACAGTATTACAGATTTCAGAAAATTGGTTCTATAAAACAGGAATGGAATTTTGATTTCGTGCACTACATGATTATTAAAAGACTATTAAATTTAAGGTAAAAGTTTATCTATTTGTTTGCATAATTTTTTCATAAACTTTCAAAATAAAAATAGATGTTACAGATAATATATACTTGCAAACCAAAACGTTTCATAAATTAAATGTCTTTTATGTAATTATTTTTTATTTTCTACAAAAAAAGTAAGGATTTTGATATCAATAATTTATAACCGTATCTCCAACTAAACATCGAAATTGCGTCAAGATATGTCTAAATAACAGTTGTCTCAGGCAGAACCAAATATCTTAATAAGCTACATAAACGATGATAAATGTATCACGAAAATTAACACCTGTACGTTTCAATAAAAAAAATCTAGTAAATCCAAAAATACGTACTAGTTAAAGGTTTCTTAAAGCACAAGGAAAATATCTAGATTTTACTGGTTTCTTTTTTTTAATTAAATATTTTTAGATTCATAATTTTGTTTTTGGTAAATTTAGTCCTTAAAATTCCATCCATTTTAGTATGCGAACATCCCTGTAACTTGACTGAAATTAAACCACATCGATGTCCTAGTATCCTTGCCCGTTTTTTTTTCAATAAAAACTGCTGGTTTTGATGACAACCAGAAAACAATGGAGATCTTAGAAACAAGGATCAAATTTGCTTTATATTAAAATTTAAAGAGAAAGCATGTGCTCAAATTATAAACAATGCAAGTTTAATCAGACTTAAGTACTAACTTTTTTAATTGTTAAGTATTATTAAATTGTTAAGCTTGATCATTTACGTGGATAAGTAATACATGATGAGGAAGAGATCACTTACGTTTCAACAGACACGATCCTTCATATAATGCATCTTAAAATGTACATGGCCTTTGAAAACGGAAATAATATTCCAACAGGGTGTCGAGTCGGGGATTTGTGATTTCATAATTAGACTCGTAGGCTTTATCTCTTTATCTCATATCCATTAATCGAATTTGCAATAATGACGACAAACGAATGCAAACAACGAAAATGGAAAAGTTATAAGTCCGTAGATTTCTTTTTTAATTGCAATTACCCCACCGCAATCGGCTCGTTAAACAGCAGCGGCGTTAATTTTCATCGAGCGCAATATAACGACGGCCGCTCGTCCATTTCCGCACACGGTGAAAAGGAATAATTCAGAATAGTCCAATGCGATTTTGTTATTATCTATGGAAAAGCAGATAGAAGCCGCCTGCGTATTGGTGTGGGAGGTCTGGGTGGTGTCGGGTTTGCTGTACAAATGCGCCTGATTAGCCCCGCTCTGTCGTGCGGCTGCGGCCGCTTCGGCGTAGTGATGTTCGTTGTGGACCGTTTAGGTTTATCGATTTTTTTTTACAGTTTACAATTTTACGATTGCTTCTATAGGTACGACATTGATTTTATCGCTATACTCACAGTTTTAACACGATTGCAAATATTTTGTATAACCATAAAGTTTCGTTATCATTGATTAATATTTTTTTTCAAAAGGAAGTGTTTGATGAGATATTTGGAATTTGCTATATTAATATAAAAAAAAGCTTCGTTCAAAAATTGATTTTCTATTAAAATTCCATATTGTTAGCAATATACTTATGCAATATATGTAATACTCATAGTGTATGATTTATAATGAATTAGCAAACATCAAATTTATTTGCAACTTTTACTGTGTAATCAATTTGCAATACAATTAGGTAATTAATTAAAAATTTAAACTAGACTGCCACAAAAAGAAAAAAAATATTTATAGGATGGAAGTGTGTACATTTCAAACCAGTATGTAATAATAAATTACATTTCTTCATATTTCAACATTACACTATGTAATTAAACTAATTATAAAATGTACACCGTTCGTGATCGTAACGACCTTAATTGTCTGAACAATGCTAGCAATGCAATGAAATTTTTAGTTCTCCAATTATACTCGATTTTTCGTGTTAGCGGGCAGTTTTAATTTATCTTTCCCGTCATCGATAAAATCCGAAACGTGTCAACACTCCGTCGATCGCGCAATTCGTGCATTGTTTTGATTTAAATTCGTACTCCGCCTGGCCCCGGACGGGTATTGCGTCGCTTTGAGATGGCGCCGTAGTGCACCGGGGGGCCCCTAGGCGTTTACCCTCTCGTTGCATTTATGCGCCGGCGAATCGGTCCGAACGTGGAATGGTTAACGAGAGGTCATCCAAATACACGTCCATTTGGACAGCAATCTGCGGGCTGCATTATAAATAATATATTCACTAAATTGTTTAGATTGATTGAGTACGATTTCATAGATTTCAATAAATATTGTTATGGATTGTAGAGGAATGATGTATAAGGTTAGTATATAGTTAGTATAGGGTCTTCTGAACTCTGTTCACAGATGCCACGCATACTTGACCAACAAGGGCATTATAATTGGTTGACACAGAAAGTAGTTTTGATTTATTATTATTTTGAACTAAGTTTTATTTTTGATTTACGAACAAATACAACATTCGGATTTTAATCAAAGTTATCTTTACAAAAGACGTTAACATATATGCAATTCCTTTGCAGTTTAAATAAATAAGAAGCGGTCACTTTTATTGAGTGACGCAAACGTTGATTCGCCCCTTTAGTATGAAAAAATATCGTATAGGATTTCAAAAATATTTTGCAAAGGCACCAATAAAATATCTACACAATTTATATACTTAGTTAATTTAAGTATATATATATATATATATATATATATATGTTTTGTTTCTCTAATATATTTGCAATGATAAAATATTTTCCTTACGTGTGTACGATTTAATAATAACTGTAGTTGGGCAACGACAAAAAAAATCTCCTTTTTCTATTTATTTATATAATATGTGACCAATTTCTATGGCTATTAAGGTTATTTTTACTGTTACATACAATAAAATCAGAAAAGCGAAACAGTTATCATATTGATCACTTCAGTTTTGTACATCTCTCTGGTACTTTGGATATATGTCTTAATCTCTGAAACGCCCTGTAGCATCGCCATCGAGCCCTATCAAATATTTGATGAATTTTAGTTAGATTTACGCAAAATTGGTCGTATCAACAAAACGATTAACGCTTACAATAAAATAGATGTTAAACGCTTCTAAGAGAATAAATTTCTAAATAACGCATTGTTGTTGACTCCATTCGAACAACGCGTCCCTTCGTCGCCCGCGAAAAACCCACGCTACGTATGTTGATCGGTTATGTATCATCCTTATACTGAAGCACACCACCCCCCAAACTTTTTGTATCAGACTGAGCGTTTTGAAATTTCGATTTTCCACTCTGGCGCAGTGCCGGTTGAGGCTTGCTGATGATAGACAATAAAATAAAACTGAATGTCTACTTTTGTACTCAGTAAGAAGTTACACTTCCGGAGTAATTAAATAAGTTTTTTGTAGGTACACGCAAATTCACCAAAATTAAATCAAACTTAAATGGAATTCTAGTAATTCCAGCGTATGCTGTCCTGGTACTCGGTTGAACCGGTCCGAATCATGTGCTATATCGCCGTGTTGGATGCTGGAACTACATTCATCAGATTTCTCTAATGAGCCGAAAGAATTGTAAACTCAAGAAATGCTTGAAAAGAATTGGATAACACTGATGAGTAAAATGTAGAAATCCGAAAATATAGACTGTACATGTGCTGTGTATTATGTAACATGTTCACTTATTCCGCAAATCGTTTCTCTGGCAGTGAACTATCATAGTTTATAAACTATGATAAACTCGATGGTCGAAAATCATTTTTTCCAAGGCGATCATCGAATGAAAAAATAAACAAAGATCATGCGTGTAAATTCTGTTAGTGTTGTAAATCCGGCACATCTGCTCTGAAAGCAACAAAAGAACTCTCGTGCAACTTTAAAGTGTTATCCATTTGGGAGTAATTTTATTTTGAAATAGCTGAATTTGTAACTTAAAATATTTTTAGGGTTCTGTAGTTGAAAACTCAAAATGGATTATTTCAGTGTCTCTTTTTCTGTATGTCATGGCTTATTTTTTGGATCACTGCTTTTGCTAACATTTAAAATTGTTGCAATCAAGATATACGTTTTAATACTCAAATCGCTCGCGACAAAAAGTGAAATTTTCAATTTAAGACACTTTAGTTTATGATCTTCGATCGAAAATAAACAGTAAAATATGTATATACGGCCATTAACATTGAAATATTAAACAAAAACATGGAATAATAGAAAACACATAAAAAAGTCTGATAACATATTTTTTTTATAATCTCACAGCGCCGATCCCAGAGTGAGGCAGCCAGGGATGGCATGCTTTTTGTAGATTCACGTTGCGCATTTTGTACCCGACACCAGGTTGGTAGCTCAGTACAGGTGTTGTACAGGCGTGTGCCGGTGTTCACACGACACGGGTGCGCGTTTTCACCAATCCTCGAAGCGTAGGTTTTCCTGTGATGTTTTCCTTTAAATAAATTTGTTTGTTCAACAATACCAATTTCTAATAATTTATTGCTTCTAATATATTTAAATAAAAAAAAATCATAATACGTGCTTGGGATTAAATCCACGATCTTCGTGATGAAAATCGACTGTTCTGCCATTGAGCTAGCCTATTATATATTTAAAAAAAAGATTGGAACATTTACTGTATCTGAATCAATTAAACGAAATTTTATTTTTACCCCTTTGAAACTTTTAATTTGTAAACTACTAACGTTGCGGCCTAATGTTTTTAAACACTACATTGTAAATAATGTTTTTAGGCTTTAAAGTTGAAATAATATATGGCTGTGTACCATTTGATATGTTAATTCTTAATAATGAGAATTCGATTTGAATCAAAATCGGTTTATTAAAACAAACGAACTGGGATTCTTAATACTATATAATCGTCGTACAGTCACATCGCCCAATAATTTTTCTCACACACATACACTCGGGACCAAATTTATAACGAGTGTACTAATTCAAGTGCGTGCCATATCCATTACTAAAGCACTCCGATTCGCGTTGCGCTACAACTGAAAAGACATCGAAATGGCCGGATGAAACATAATAAAGAAATAATGCATATTCGAACGGATCGATTATATCCCGCGGGCAATTGCTGCACATCCGTATCTACAGCGTCTTCGGAGCGAGCCATGGCAATTGAATTAATTGACGAATTGCTTTTCAATTGAATGGCTGGCTGCCAGCCCGCGACACTGTTCAGCTCCAGTTTCAGCCGTCAGCTTTCAGGTGGAACGCTGTCCATTGCCTGCGACTCGTCGGGTTGGTGAACGACGTTCCTTTGTTGCGATCGATACGCTTGCAGCTTGTGTGAGGTGAAGTAAGCTTGAAACGAAGCTTACAACATTCAAAGAAACGTCATATTATGAATATTATCGATTAGGTCGAAAAGTGAATACGCATAGAATTCCTGTCATCCACACACAGACACGTAACGTAAATAAATGAATTTTGACGTGACAACGTCTTATAAATTGGTTTGCCGGGTGACACTTCAAGAAACTGTGTTACGCTCCGCTCATGCGCTCACAATGAGCGAGAGTGAGAGGCACGCGTCCCTTCCACTCGGGCATGGTTAGCCCACCTAAGAGCGAGAGAGACAGACATAAAAAGTGAAAGGCACGCGTCCCTTCCACTCAGATAGGAACAAGTTGTTGTAGTAAACGCTGTTTCATTGTACGCAAATGTATTGCAAGTTATTGTATGTATATTTGTATATAAATACGTATGTATGTGTAAAGGTAAAATAAAATTTTGTTAATATGAAATTCAGTGCGAGATTCTTTGTATAAATTAATGTTTTAAATATAATTCTTTGTATAAATAAATGTTTTAAATTGTTACTATTATTTCATCCTTCTTCCTACTATACGAATGAATATTCACATTAAAATGATTTTACCACTCAAAGTCGTTGTCACGTAAAACTTTCGCCCGTATACCGACTTTACAGGCAACCAATTTTTAATATGGGTCACTTTGGGAGCCAATTATTATTAGCCTTTCTTGCTTATATTAACAATGATTTTACATACAGTAACAAATTGTTTCAACTTAAATCTATTACATCGGTTTCCTGGTTCAGCGATCAGCGTGTCCTATGACACATAGGCCTCTTCCAGCTGCTTCCATTATTCTATATTGGTAGCTTTTCTGGACCAGATTGTCCCTCCAATCATCTTGATGTCATCTGTCCATCTTCTAGCTTGCCTACCGCCTACCTCTTTTTCTTTTGCCGTCGTGGCTGCCATTCTGTTATAATTTTAGTTCAATTCATTCTGCTTTCAGTGGGATGCGAGATAAAAGGAATGGGAGCCAATTAGAAAATTGAAAAAAAAATTGTATTTGAAACTGCACGTTGTGATTTATCACATGAAAGAACTTGTTGTGAAGGTTTCAAAAATTATTTCTTATTATTCGAGAATTATTAAATAAAAAAATCTATTTAAAAAAAATTGATGAAGGTCGCCCATTCTTCCTCTTCTCTATATTCGCTGCAAAGAGCCCTCTCTCAAATGAATTTCATTGAACTCGTATTTGTCTGGTTTCTTTTTAATTCAATTAACTGGCCTTTACGTAGTGAACTTTTTCTTTTCAAATCTTTCAGCAATTGATTTTAGTGATTGATTTCAGTAATTGAAAAATATATATTTTGGACAAATAAGTAACGAGAAAAAAAATACTACAGAATAAATATACATATGGAAGGCACGTCAACCTTAAGTGAATATAGACTTATTTAACCTTGAGTAAGTATTGATTAATGTTATTAATTATTAATTAATTAACGATCGACGTCGTTTTAAGGCTTACAAATCGTCTTATTTCTACTGACATATAAATGTTACATACAGTGGCTTCACAGCCGGTGTTCGTAACCAAAGACAACACCAAAATATGTTACGTTATTAATCACAATTTGACATCTCGATGTTGTAGCAATCGCGCCATAAAACAAATCGAATTACTTTTTAACGTTATTTTGTCTTAGTGATATTACTTCTGCAATAAAGCGAAATTACGTAAAATTGTTAAGATCATAAAACCGTCCTTTTGAACTTGTCATAATTATATTCGAGTGAAAACACACGCGTAGAATAGCGTTTGTAGAATTAATCACGCAACGTACATTGATTTTCCTACTACGTCTTGAATGGGCTTGTATTAACAGTTAAATATGCTTAGCCACGTTAATACTGCAAGGCCTGTGATAGATAGGATCCACGGTTGATGAATAATTAATACGATATGTAAATCAAGCTTAGAATTTTGATTAATTATTCATTGATCATAAATTCTATGTGTCATAGAGCTTTCAACGTTTTTGTTAGATTTCATTCGATTTGGTATTAGATGAATATTTTAGACGAAAAATGTATATAACGATATAAGTGCTAGTAAATCCTAATCACTTATTTATTTTTTATTTGTTTGTATTACAAACAATATTAAAAACGAATACACTTTTTTAAATAAGCCCTGTATCTAGTAGAGGAGTTCTATATGGTTTGTGCATGAACAAAATAAGCCTATAGCACTAAATTGGATATTAACTATTTAGGTATTAGATGAGACTATTTTTGTAGTTATTTCAACAATGGTAGTGTTTCTTACTATTAAAAAAAAAGTTCGATACAGTAATTAATTAAACAATATTGAATTGCCTCAGTTCGTATGATACATGCAAACCTTTACAGAATTAACAATATTTCGTGAGTTTAAATAATAATATTAGGACTTGTATTATTTAGTGCCGATAGCGTTTAAATCGACAAACAAGAGCTGAGCTCGCCCGCTATCGATTAGGAGGCGGCGTTCACAACAATTAATGACCTGCACGTCCGGACCCCGACAAACCTATTGCAAAACAAACAGTGCAGTGTCCGCGAGTGCGCCGCGGCGGCTTATACAGCGTGTACCATTTTTTGACCGTTTTAACTTGTGATTTTATAAAAATGGTACCCGTTCCAATAGTGTTATGACAAGGAATTAATTTAATCGATTTGCTTATTGTATACCCGTTATTTAAAATACGCAGCGTTTAAAAAATTGTACTACAATATTTCTGTTAATACATATCTAGTGTCATTTTTTTATTACTAATAAATATTTGCTATCAAACAAGGCTTTTTTTTACCTCAGATATAAAAGATAAACATATTAAAGTTCTATTTATAGAGTTTATAGCAATTATTAATGGCTATTTAATCATAACAAGGCTAGTGTGTAGGGTCTTACACCCAAACCCTTCAGCTTAAAACAATAAGTTTTTGGAAGGTTGCGTTCTTTCAGTTGGGCTATGGAAAACTTGAAATAAAAAAAATAAACAGTAGAAGTCTTACCTTAAGTTCGGGTCTGACTGTTATTAATCATATGTGAAGAAGAATCGATCGTAGGCGAAAAACTATCGACCATGATGAAGGAGATCTCTTGTATTGATTGCATTAGACCTGTTTCAACAAGCAGGTAGCCATGCAGTCGATGGGTGAGATCATCCTGTATAGTGTGGGAAGGGCGCTGCGCGCGCGACTGTGTGCGTTTTCGGCGCAGCGCCTACAGGGTGGGGGGCGCCGCGTTTAGCCGTCGCCTCTATTCGCCTCTACCACAGCTACAATATAGACGTTTGTTGACGTCATTTTGTATGCATGAACAAGCGTTTGAAGCCCCATATTGCCTATTACGTTAGGTGTTATACCATATTGTATAAATTGTTATAAAAATACGCATGCACCTACGCACTTGTCTGTCGAAAACTTTCGTGCCTACGCGCTACGCCACACTCTCAGTCGTAGGCGTCTTATATATTATAAAAAAACTTCAACTTGGCGTGAAATAAATTATTGAACTAATGCTATAGACATGTGCAATTTGATGACTTTTTGATGATTATTTTTCATTTATTATGATCGCAATTTTTAATGTAGAATTTCGTGCAAAATGGAAATATATAGTATCTGCGCATCCCAATTAAAACCTTCTCTCAATCTGAAAAAGTTTATTTAAACTAACATAATAGGAATTATATTAACCAAATAAAGTGTCTAAAGTAATGTGTGTTGTAGATCCCTAATGCAGTCACTATATTTATATGCGTTAGCTGAACCTAGACGTAGAAAGTAAATTCTCTTTTAAGAGTCATAATATCATAATTTGACTTGATTTTTTTTCCGAAATGCTACATGTTATGACGACGAGCCCTTCTGAGCAGATTTATATCGGATGAACTGAATTAAGTTGCACTAATTTTTGTATTTCTACATTTCCAATTTTTTAAAGCAAACTATTTTTAATTAATAGAAAGTGTTGTACATATCGCCCCGAGTGTGTCTCTCTTATTAGTTTCTTATATAGCTTCTTATTTTTTCGAAAAAATATTTATATAAATATTTCAATTTCAATTTATTGTGCTTATTTATAAGATGACGTTTATCGTTTCATGCAGACTCGTCGGGTTCAGCCGTTATAAATTTGGTTTGTAGGGTACCACTTGTCAACCCTTTCTTGTATAACCCGCTTTTGTATAGATTTCTTTGACTAACACACCCGTTCGTAATCCATATTCAACACTTCACTTTTCAAACTACACGGTTGTCTCATATCATTACTCTTACATTTACTTTTCAACGATGGACAACACCAAATTTGCAGTAATCTGCAATAATTTCAGTTTCATATTTTTTCTTCCATGTATAATTGTTGGCACCGGGTCACCATTACGGAAATGTGCTTGCCGCATGATATTTTTACTAGTCATAAAGGTAAGCAGGGCCGCATCATTTCGTTAGTATTGTCGTATTTGTTACTACATCAAAGTAATTTTCTTGATCGCTTTCGTTTTGAAACAAGGAACCCAGTGAAATAATTAATATTAATTGCAGAATCAGTTGATACGCTATCAGTACTCTTAACGTTTTACATCGGTTATTGGATGAGGGAATTTTATTATAGCTTCAATACAATTAGAGCAATGAATATTAATTACAAGGTCGTAAGTAAACTTAATTTGGATTTGTAATTAACGTTCCGCCGAATACGTGAAATACAAGCGAGCCATTCTCACAAAGGTAACCCGATGACCATAGACCACAAGTGACAGTTGAACTGTCATTTTAATATTCAATGTTACGTTTAGAAACTAATCGATAAAAATCAGAAATGTCGTTCGCAAAGGAATAATTGGTACAAAATCGGTACTGCAATCGACCCATCGTTATACTTATTCCGCTCTCAAACCTTCCACTACTGTATTCAGTAATACTTTTGCTTTTTTTTTATCAGTGTACCTTTGGTGATTCGTTTATATTCATTTTTAGGGTTCTGTAGATTTAATGATAAAACGGAACCCTTATCGGATCAATCTTGTCTAATCGTCAGCCTAATTTCTCTGAATTTAATGGACGGGTAAGGAACGATTTGATAAATATACAGAATTGCACGACTTAATGACAAAAATATGGCGTATAGAAGCGAATATTAATTTTAGACTTACTTTGATGGATGTTTTAAAATTTTCAAAGTAGGTATATAATGAGGCATATAAATATGTATTTATTCTAATTCTAAAACACACCGTTTAATATAGATAATATAACAATCCCTTCTTTAGAACTACGGAGCCTTATTTAAAAAAAATGCAGAATCTCACTTTAATCGAAAACCTAAACAAAAATCGAAGCCTTTAAATTCCCACGAGAAAAACAAAATAACCATAAAAAAATGTACGAATCTGTACTTTCCGTTTCGTATCTTGTACAACTCTTCAAAGAGTCACTTGACGGTTAATCTGTTCATAATCAGCCCTCATGCATACCCGTTCAAATGATCTAGGCTAGATGTATGCTAGACCAAAGTGCCGCCGCTCCAGCCCCAGCGGGTGGCGGGGCACTGCGAGCGTTGTCATTACACGACGCGTTGCGGTGTCAACGTTCGAGGGTAACGTTTAACGCGCCCCCGCGCTGCGGCGTCAGGGGTAATTTGACGTTTATACTTAATAATCTATCGGTGGACCCGGCCGTGGTCACTACGTCTAGTTGGCGCTTTCCGGTTCGAAGCGCTCGCAGTATTGGGCCACTAACGTTTTTTCATGTAGGCGTCGTTATGATATGTGTATTTTTTGGTTTTTCGTTAGCGGGGTAATGCCTAAGGAACCCTTTTATTAGTCTACGTTCGCCCGTCTGCTCGTGTGTACGATGGTCGGGAGAAATGCAAAAAGTCGTATGCTTTAAATCGCAATAGGTAGGTAGTTTTAATTTTTACGGAATAAAGGTTATTATAAAAAATATTCTGACAAATAATTATAAAAAAGTGAAAATTAACAGTTCCCACGAAAGAATTCTTAACTTTGTCGTACATACGGTATTACATACAAGCGTGAATCTAAACATAATTTAAAATGTATGAAGTGCTTTTCAAGCAAAGTTTTAAGCGTAGACGTCCGCAAAGTTCTTGATAGTTACTTATCGCTGAATCCATAGCTTATATTCGTTATAGTTACTGGATTACTGTGCAATAATATAAATCTTTACTATTCCATATATACATTTATCATTATTATCTATTTTTTTCCATTATTTGCATATCTCGAACATGCTTACATAATAGTAAATTTGAAACAACAAAGTCAGTTATTAATTAAAAAAGTTGTTATCCAATAATACCAAAATTTACAAAATCCACTCTCTCCGAAAATGGAAA
>BGZK01004431.1:0-13753 GCA_005406025.1 Eumeta japonica | reverse complement strand
AATCTAAATAAAGAAAGTTGATCATAGATAATATAAACGCGGTGCGCCTACCCAGAACAGTGCGGGTTAAAATGTAGCTTGCTGCGGTATTCCCAAACGTGGTACCACACAGAGGACGTATTACACTACACATATACCTTGTTTGTTTACGACATCGCGTTTTTGTGGACTGAGAACACACTTTGCATCCTCTACTTTACCATTCTCAATCAATTCGGGCATACGACTGAACTGCTCGATGGACAGTCTAATTGGATTTAATTCAGCACTAGCAGAATAATTTGCATCCCTATTAGATGGGCCTTGTTAGCAACATTGAGTTGAAATTTAGCAAAACCAGGTGAGGTATTTCCATTTCAATATTTGTATAAACAATAAGAATTGTACATACGCATATATCACTACATGTAAATATAACTTTTGTACCATTTAATCGTTTTCCTTATACATTGGACTGAACCACATCATGTCGGAATGATCGACAGTTCCCATATTTATTATATTTTAATGACATCTGGTTTCATCCTAGGTAAGCCCGTGTTTCGATCTTCTTTTCTGTAGGCCCAATCTTATCTCTCCATTTTAGGCCATTAAAGGATAACTGTAGTGCATCTGATTCTCCTTTTTAGTTGTTTAAAGGTTGGCATGTTTTTTCTGCCTTTTTGCCAACTTTCACAGTACCGCACGCATACACGTTATTTTCATATAAATATTTGAATAGCTTGATCGCTGTGTAATAATTATCTACGTACAATTTGTGGTTCTTATTGAAATAGTCTTGAAGTAATGTAATTACAATTGCTCCCGTAGTACCGTATGTGTCAGATAAACATATAGGTATACCGGCACCAGCACAACATATAAAATCAATTAAAATACCTTTGTACCTCATCAAACATTTAATACAAAACGGTTGCGCTTTTGGAATATATTGTTTAAACTTAAGCGCCCTTTAAAAGGCACCATACTTTCATCAATACACAGCTTCTCAAATGGTTTCATAGTTGATTTGAACTTTTGTTTTGCGTTTGTAATTAATGGTTGTACTTTGCAGTCTTTGTTCATATATATTTTCCGATTGAGATGTTGGTCAGATTTTCAGAAAAATGCAACATTCCTCAAGATCATGGTATACCGATTGCGACTCATTATCTTTCCGAAAATCGGTGAAGTTAATAATGGATCTCTAGACCAGTGTTCCTCAATAGTTAAATGTTTGTTTCTGGTCATTAACATGGTAATAGCAAATATATATAGCTCTTCAACCGTTACATCTGACCAATAGTGTAAACGTGAATGTTGTCTCAAATCAATATTCAAGATGGCATGCCGATGATATTGATTTGTGTATATATGATTGAGACATTATTTGTTGGTCCATAAAGTTCGAAAATGTCTAACTCACTTGAATCACGGTAAGCATAATATCCGGATTTAATCCGGGTACTATTATCAAATTGTTCTGTTAGCACTTCTCCAAACGGATTTTCAGTCCAATGTAATTCTTCAGATTCTGCTTCCTGCCATGAAGAATTCGTTTCATCGTCACTTTCATAAGCTGGTTCATCGTGATCGGCACCTTCTAAATTCTAATTAGTTCAATGACGTCCGACATTTTATTAAAGTATCTTTTAACACAGTATAGACTTTAAACAGAAATAACAGACGTTAAACAACAAACAATCTCTCTTATAAAAAATTCTCAAAACCTAAAATGATCATGAATTAATAAATAAAGAAAATCTGCACAGCTCCATTAACTAACGACACATATATTAGACGTCGGCGCAAGACGTAAAAAATCACGTACACACAAAACGCGAGCCCGCAAAATAACGTGACGATTTCGCCTGCGCCGAAGCGGCGAGATGCAAACTATTTCGCTGAATTGCGGTAGCGCACGTATTATCCGAGGTGGGTAGCCGAGGGTTAATCGCCATCCACGAGCCCACAGCCGGGTCTTTTTTGTTTCCCAGCGACGAGGGGAAAAACTATCCTGCACACCCCTCGCGCCCGGCTGCGGTGGGTGGTGGGACTGAAACCCACTAAAAATTCCCCTGAAGAAACGTAACTGGTTCGGCGATGCTGTTAGCTGGGAGTCTGTTCTTCACCCTTACGCCGGACAACACGCGAGCGTGGCGGCGGCGCGTGACTTGCTTTGTAGGATCCGTTGGGATCCTCTCGGCACAAGAAGTCACTACCGGACCAGCACGAAGTTGGGTCCATTCGATATCTAGACGCAAGAGCGGTCTAGATCCGCACATATGACCTAGATGACTAGGTCTTAGGCCGTAAAGGGTATTTGCGTCATTTGGCCTGTCCGTTTGCTATAAGTCTTTCTGACTTCAGCTGTGAAATCGTCCGGCGGATCAGTGAGTGCATCTCGTGGCCTACGGATGAAGTGATGGCGCGCCTGTGAGACCGCGGAAAGAGGGTTGGAGAGTTTCCGCGATAGAAGAAACGCTCGGATGCGTCCTTCATATATTTTGCAATGGAGGGATATCTAAGTCTCTATGCAAGACTGAGGTTTTAACGCACCAGTGCTGGTAATGACCTGCAGAATTTATTCCTGCGGTTTTTAGTCTATTAGAGCAGAGCAAAGACCGGAGACGCGGCAGTGACCGTCCAATACACATTAAATAGATAGTACGCTTATTGCAGAGTTTGCTATCCCTACCTATCGACCCGCGACATGTAGAAGATAGTTGTTTTTAACACACTTGATATTCTCGAAAGTGGAGGTTCCTATCAAGCGTGATGCCTAAATATTTGTAATTATGTTGCCACGAATAGGTGCATTATAAATGGGGTACCTCTGTCGACCACCATAGAACTCCTACCTTTCTATATGAAAGAGATGACGCAGATTTGTCCGGGTTAACCTCGATCCTCCAGATTTGAAACCATCTACCCAGCTCACCGATGGCCCTCTGGAGGAGGACCGATGTTGCGCTGTTCCGCGCAGATGGAGGGCGGTGTCGTCGGCAAACAACGCCAGCTGGACGTCACGACGACGGTCGCGGTATATCGTTGGTGTACGCGAGTACAGGGGAGAGCGTGGAGCCTGAGGAACCCCCTTTTGGCGGGTCTCCCAGAGTACGGTATTTTGAACATGAATACGAATTGTTAGGCATATGAATGATAAGAAATGAGACGATTACATGGTATAATTTATAAATTAAGCCCGTGCCAAACTCTATCAAAGGCCTTGCTACATCAAAAAGACCGCTACGGTCTCTTTCTAAGTTTTGAAACCCTCCATAATGTATCCAACTAATCGGAGGCTTGTTGGGGCAATAGTTATCAGGACGAAATCCAAACTGTTCATTTATTATAAGGCCTTTGCTGAATAGATACTCGCTTAGACGAGATTTGAGAATTTTTCGTATTTTGCAAGACCGCTCAGCAGACTGATCGGTCTATAACAGCTGGGAGATCGCGCGATTTCCGGTGGATGCCGATGACTACGGCTTCCCTTCCAGACGGGAGGGAAGTAGCAGTTTTAAGGCACGCATTAAATATTGACAACAGAGATAGAAGATGACAGGAAAGCATTTAATAGCCTTATTGCTCATGCTGTCCAGGCCCGGGGCCTTTGGCATTTAAATTCAACGAGTTTCTGAACCTCGTCAAGAGAAACCGGAGATAGATCGTCGCGGGGTTCGAGGGAGGTTTTATGACGAACCTCCCTCGGCGACACAAGTGAGGAATGTCAACGGAGGTATATTGAGCTCTAAGCCAGTCCGCCATTCAGCCACATCATCAACCGCGAGAGCTATCAGCTTTTGAACGGTGGAGTGGGTAGATACCCTTCCGAAAAGCCTTGGTAAGTTTCCAAAGGCTTGGTGAGAGGGAGTAATGTCATCCATGAGGTTGCTCCATTCCTCATTTTGACCTCTAACATGCGAGCTCTAACACGTCTTTTAGAGCCGCGCTTTGGACCCATTTCACTAGTGGGTATGCGTACGCACGAGCAGCGTTTTGGGTCTAATCAACTCAAGAGCGTCCCCGGCATCCTCCGACGGTCGGCAGCCGCCGGAACGTCCCGCGAACATCTCTTGACCGCTTTTGAATGTGGTGGTGAGAGCCCCTATCGAACTGTCAATTTCGTCCGTCGTTGTATGACGTCAGGGATATTATTTAACGCGGGAGTATCGGTTTCAGCGCGGACGACACTCTTTCCAGTCAGTTACTTTTGACATAGGTTTGGGTAACCTGGCGGGAGGTCCCATTCTCAGAAAAACGGGACGGTGATCGGAATCGAGACAGTGAAGTGCCTCGATACAATGTAAATAAAGGGAGACCCCCTTGGTGACTGCTAAGTCAAGGGTGGAAGGCCTGGAAGTTAGTGTATCCGGATAATGAGTCGGCGTGGGAGGCGTGATTATTTCAAGCTTTAATTCTTTCGAAAGTTTGTAAAGTTCGTGCCGTTTGTGTTCAGGATTTCACAACTTTAGCTTCAATATTACTAAGAGTGGGTAAATCGATAGGACAGCAGCGAAGAGAACGCTTGTAGTAAATGGCGGTACCACCTAGTGGAGCGTCAGTTCTGTCCGTACGTAGTTGTACATAACCGGGTAGGCCACAAGATCTTGGCCTAGAAGGTTTCAGGAATGTTTCCTGAACTAAAACTAAATCGAGTCCGTACTCCTTCGTACACTGTTTGAGCTCTATTATGCTGTTTTGCAAACCGCGCGCATTAAAAGAGAGAATGGAAAGGTTTTGGTTTTGGCGTCCAGCTGTAGGCGGAGCACCCGGGTGCGTTAGGCATGCTAGCTTAAATGTTTTCTAATCTAACCATCAAATGATGGTAGTTAACTAGGACAAGGAGCTTTTCACATCCTACATGCTCTAATGTCGCGGGCGAACTCTGATATCTCCGAACTCTTGACGCGGTACTGACATCACCGTTTTGATGTCTTCTGCGAATCCCGTGCTGAAAGAGACGCGACGATTCCGGAGGCCCCGACGGATTGCCCCAGGCGGCGCCGGGTCGGCCTCGGGGCTGATTTCTCCCATGGGTTGACGGGGGCGCGGGTGCCGGGACAAATCCGTCGCCGGAGGTCGCCTGCCCTTCCTCCGAGCGGGAAGTGCGCGGTATCCCTAATTAGGGAGGGACGCGGCTCGTCTGTTTTGGTCACGTCTGTTAACGTTTGACCGAAATTTTAGTTTCTGGCACCCCTGTAATTGGCCGTGTATGATTGGTTACAATTCACATGGTTTTTCGCCCGATTCCTTAGTGAGCGGGCATCCTTCAGTCCAATGAGGGACTAAGCATTTAACGCGTACGCACGTGGCAGTTCGCACTTGCGTGACCGTACCGTTGGCAGCGGTGACATTGCCCTGGACCTCCTCTCTTGTGGGGCCCCACGCGTATGCCGGAGGGCCGCACACTTTGAGAGCTTAGCGGAAATGAGCCTGGCTTCCTCGGTTCGCAAGACCACGAGGACCAGGCCGGTGGATGACCCATCCCTACGGTGGATGCGGTACAACTGCGTGAACTGGGAAACCTTGCCCGATCAGGTCATTTTTGATGTCGTCCGTGGCTCTGTTGTCGGGGACAGGGCGGATGACAATTTTGTGTTTACGCTCTTCCTCCAGAGCGTATGTGTGAAACTGTACCTTACTGTCAACGAGGTACTTGTTGAGCCTTCTGAAGTCTCATCGGGGTATAAAATTCATTGTCGTCCGCGACTCGGACGGCTTTTGAATAATTGATGCAGACGTGAACATCCCAGAAATTTTAATGAAATTAGCCCCCTTCTCAAATAGATAGGGGTCTAATTTTGGGGAGCGGTCGGTTTCGACCCGGCATTAATTTTATTTGATTGTCCTACCAGTCGGCACCATGTTGGTGCCGACTGGTACTTGAATCTCGGCTCTAGGTGAGACGGAACGCGGTGACGGACCCGCTGTGTTAGTTGCCGCGCACTGGAGTCTGCTCAGTTTCCATATCGTTGGCGTCCGACTTCCGACGACGAGCTAACCTGGTTTTTGCTATTATTTTTCTACTTTTAACTAGAGAAAAGAATCGTCCGCATTTTCGGTATCACTACGGAACCCGAACCTACCACTGTACTATCTGAGCCCGAACTGGAGCTCTTTCATCATCAGAGAGCGAGCTCGCCCTCTACCACTACTGGTCGCCGAAGTGGCTGGAGAAGAAGAGCGACTGGACACTCTGCTGGAAGCCTGGCTTTCAGCGTCACTGAGTTGCGGGCTCGGGGATGGTGTAGCCTGGCAACTAGTTTTTGAGTATCTTAGCCGGACACCATAACCGATCTTAAGCGCATCTATAATTGTATTTTTGAGAATATCATGCGAGACAGGAGTTTTAACCTCCGTAATATCCCTCCCGCCCCAGGGGGAGGAACTCTGTAGACATTATTATGAACTATAATAAGCAGTAAGATAATAATACGTAACAATATTTAAGCAAAAAAAATTAATATTTAATGTTGGTTATTTAACAAATTAAAAGATCCGACTAAGATACACAAATAATCAAACTATAATGATTAAATTATTTAGCTAAATTAATACGGAACCCCAGTCCGCGCTCAGCACACCACCGCCCCACGCGCCCTGAACACGGCGGCCCTCGCGCCCGACAAGGCGCCTAAAATAGCAGCGGTATGGCGCTGCGCGCCGCGCTCAAGCGTCCGCTCACGCTCCACCCACTATTACTAAATACACCTAAAATAGCACTACAATAATTAAAACAGGATTTTTACGTAGCACGTATTCACTATTATTATATAGTAATAAATGATTTATTTAATTAATTTACACTACACTTAAAAACCGCGCGTGTTGTAACGGTTGTAACGACACTCCGAATAGGCGGGAACGCACGCCGACCCAATGGTCCGCTGACGCGCGCGGCCCGCCCGACGACACCACGTGCGATCGAATCCAACACAACCGTAACGTTGAATTGATACGAACAAACGATACAGTATCAATTAATCGCGAACGTGAAATCGCAATAATATCGTAAATGCACCGGGGACAGAAGCGACTGTCGCTCGGAACCAAACTCACTTTTTTATTTCGCCGGTGCGAAGGGCAAGGAGGGGCAAAATCCATTATGACAGTCCGTGCCCGGACGCACGGGTGCGTCCGACTCTCACGGACCAAAACCCCTGAAGCATTACGGCGCTTGCCATGCAGTCCGGAAGGCTGTTCCGTGGACTCTTTCAGGCTTTATCTAAGCGGCCAGAAGGCAAGGGTGCCAACGGCGCGAAGATCAGGAACCTTCCGGGTTCCCTGACGTAATAATAACGTCCAGAATATGTTGCCCCGGGAAGAGGCAAAATAACTAAACTACCTATTACTTGTATAATAGATAATAAAGACGACGCTTGAAAAGCAGTGTAGAGGTGGTACAAAACCGCGAAAGGCGGTTATAAAACTAACAGTTCCGGTTGAGGGCGTTATGCCCTTAAATCACTGAATTTAAAATATAAAATTCAAAAATGACCTATAACCTTTACGTAAAGACGTAACGTAAACTAACTGAATTTAATTTGGAATGGATTAACCATCACTAACAGAGTTTGAACTAGCCGACGCTGAGCGAAGCCCGTCCTCAAAGGGCCGCTGCTGGTCAACATGCGGTCGCACTCACGCAGTTAATGGAAAACCATTTACGTGCGTAAAAACACGCGAAATAACTAAAATAGCGATCGGCATCGGAGGTGAAAACTACTGGAGCGCACCCAGGCGCAGAAACCGTGTGCGGGCTCGGCGTGCAGACGGCAGGGTAGCCGGAGCTTCCGGGACGGACGCCCGTGGCTTAACTGCCGCGCGACTTACACTGCGCGGCACCTCACACACTCGTACACGCGCGGAGCCCGACACTACGGGACGCGGCTCGAAGGAACACTGCCACGCAGTAACACACTAAACTAAACGGGGGTACAGGGACTGAACCGAAGGCGACCGATCGCAACGGAGGAACAACCGAACTCGTGTCCAAACTCACTACCGAATGGGGTAATTTTTTTTTTTTTTTGTTTCCATTTTGCGATGAGGGGTAAAATGTTCATCCTGGCACACCCTCGCGCCCGTACGCGTAGCGGTGAAACCCACCAAAAAGTCCCTGAAGGTGAAATTATTGGGTCGGCGGCGCTATATAGTCAGGCGACGAGTCTGCGACCGGTCGGACGACTTTTAGCTTCCACCGAAAGGCGGCCGGACGGCACGTGCGTGCCGACGGCGCGATGCTCTATGGACGGCTCCTGAGGGGAGTCATAGGCGTCACTGGAAACCGTCACGGGACGGTTCCCGTTTGTCCCGCCCGGCCGGTCTGCGGCCCGGGCGGAAGAGTTTCGTTCCAGCACCAACGGATTGACTAATCTAAGCCAGTCAGCGCAAAAATGCTGACGTCATTATATATCAACTGCCGCTGTAAGAGCGTCAGGGATCGAACAGTACGTTCCGTGGCCTACGGATAAAGTGGGGGGGGCGGCGGTTGATAGTCGACCGCTGCTCGAAGGAGCGCACATTGGGATGAGATCCCGCGATGTCGAAGAATCGCTTTGATGCGTCCCCGGCGTATTTAGAGAGAGGAGTTCCAAATCTCTATGGAGAATGAATTACGAACACACCAGTGTGCGTCCGTGGCTGCTCTACAGAATTTATTCAGTATTATCTGTAATCTTTCTAGTGTCTTAGGAGCGGCGTGAGCGAAGACTGGGGACGCGTATGTCATCACCGTCCTAATGCACATTTTGTAGATTGTGCGCTTATTGCGCTTGGACAATTTGTTTTTCCTACCGAGCAAGGCTCCGAGCCTTCGCTGTGAAGGACGATTGTTCCTCCACTTGATAGGGTTCTGAAAAACGCCGTCCGTTGTTGAACTGAGCTTCACCTCTGCGGCGGGCTGCTTCTCTTTGTTGTTTCCCGTCGGCCGCTGCACTCGAACTGGACGCACCCTTAGGTGGCCCTGCTTATATAGGCGGGGTGTTCACCTCTCCTCCGTGCGGCCGGCGGGTGGCTACTGTGTCCTCCCTGCAGGGATTCAGCTTTCTATTTGTTTCTTTCTCATATATTATTATTATCTTACATGTTACAATCTAGGAACCAAAGTATTCACAATTTTACGTGTTATAATCTAGGAACTATTCAAATAACCTCATTGTAGTCTTTATAATTCTAGGCCGTGTCCATGATCTATGCTGTACCTACAACGCGTAGCGGGCGGATACCGCGCTGTTCTTATCCTGTTTACCCTTTTATCTAACTTAGCGTCCTTATCCACCTGCTTTCGCGTAGCGAGCTGGCTGTATGCCCTAAATGCCTATTTACCTAACTTCGGCCATACAGCCACGATCCCGGCCGCCCGCCGGCGGATGTGATCTGTCCAGTATGTTCTTATGACATACCGACAGCCCAGCGGACCATGAACCGAATATGTTCATGCCATAATGAACCGAATATGTTCTATAATTAATCAGGGATAAAAACACGCCAATATCATATCTTGTTCTCTTTGGTTTTACTCCTAAGCGTCTGCGCTGCCTATCCTGCTCTACCTAGCGTTGTCTATCACGCTCACTCAGGATGATGCAATACTCCCGGTGTTCTTGCGTCATTCACCTATTCTCGTCTCGCTCGTACGAGGATGACACAATATACAAGTTATTACAACATATATCGTATACATACACAAGTTATTACGATAATGTGCTTACACAGATTTGCCTCTCTATGGACACGGCCGCTTACAACTCACATAATTTATTTACATACGAACATTGTGAGCTTAAGCCTATTTCGTTTAATATTATTCATATAGTGGTTTATTTTGCATTATAACTATAGACCGTCGTCCGCAACACTTGCTGTTTAGAAAAGCGCAGTCTTTCTAACACGCGCAATGTGATCTCGAAAGTTGAGATTTCTGTCGAGCGTGACACCTGGCATTTATATGACCGTTGCCACGGAATTCTCGCGTTCAACATTTTAATGTGGGAGTCGTCACCGACAACAAATTTATTCTACGCTTGTTAGCATCTAAATTCTGCCGACTTTCGATTTACTGATCCTCCAGACGGAACCATTGACCTAGCTCATCAATGGCCCCCAGAAGCGGCTAGCGGCAACGTCCCATAATCATTTCTGTAAAGAGAGCGCATCGTACAACGGCGAGTTGGTTACGCCAATGTCGGTGTACGCGGAGTACAGGAGGAGGTAGAATGAGCTTGAGGAACTCCTGCTCCTGATTAAGCGTCTGGTCGAGTGTGTACGCTTATGCCTAAATGTAAAATAGCGATTCGATAAGTAATTTTGAATAATGAAGTATGAGACGATCAGGTACTGGAGGAGAATTTATAAACCCAACCTGCTGCCATACCCTATCGAAGGCCTTGGCTACGTCTGAAGACAGCTACGGTTTTGTTTTTACGTTGTTTCCTCCGTGGCATATTCTATTAAGCGGAGGACTTGCTGTGGGCAGGATGGGCGGAACGAAACCGAACTGTTCATCAATGATAAGGCCTGCCGAACAGATTGCTGAGACGAGTTTGAACCCCACGATTTAGCCAGACCACCGTACGCTTATCTACCGCAACAGGCAGGAGTCCGAGGCTGTGCATATTACCCTCTGCCTCTTTCCAGGCGGAGGAAAATGCAAGGCACTTTTTAAGGCACCCAACCGCAAAACTTAATAATGGTCGAGAAGCATTTAATCGCTTTATTACTTACACCATCGAGGCCCGGTGCCTTCTGGTTTTAAGTGATTTCACCAGCAATTGGACTTCGCTATAAGACAGGAGTCAGATCGTCTTTAGGTTCGGAGAGGTTTTTGAAGAACCTCTCCTCGATGCGACTGATATGAGAGGACATGGAGGTGAAGCGTGAGAGCATTGAGTCTCGATAGAGTTCGCTATGCACCCGCCACCACCGTCGTCGAGGGCAGTGGAACCGTCCGGTCTTTGAGTGGGTGTCGGAGTATACCTCCGTTTTAAGCGCTTTGGTGATTTCCAAAACGCTTTGTGCGGCGTCCAATTTCTCCATGAAGTCGCTCCAACTCATTTCGGAATTCCTAACGCAAGCTTTCACATCGCGTTGAGAGCCCACGCCTGGATCGATATTCCGGGTGATGAGCTCGCGCGGCGCAGAGCTTTGTTTTTGCCTTATCAGTTCAAGAATGTCAGGCGGAAACTTCCGACGATCCGAGGATGCCGGAACCTCCCGCTCGCATCGGTTGACCACTGTCCTGATGTGGTAAGAGCACCTGGGTGGAGTCGATTTCGCCTGTCGTACGAATATTGTCAGGAATGCTGTTCAGGGCGGAGTGTCAATTTTCTCAAGCGCGGTCGACACTCTTTCCAGTCGGTGATTTTACAAGTGAGATTAGGTCTCCGCCGTCGGGTGGACCCATTTTACAAAAAACTGGCCGATGGTCGGATGTAAGTTTTGTAACGTCTCGATGCGATTTAAATTCTAGGTTTCACCTTTGTCAACGCGATATGTATCGTAGACGGCCGTGTGTTATGTTGATAATGAGTCGCCGTAGAGGGCGCGATTATTTCGGAATTCGAGTCTGTCTTGAAGTTGATCGAGTTTGCGTCCGTTGTAATCTAATACGGACAACCCCATCTGGGGTTTTACAATTGAAATCGCCAAAGATGACGATCATGACGGCATCCCCAGGAGGGCCCTCTAAGGTCGCGCCGGTGCAACGGTTGTGGAGACGGTAAAGTAGACGGAACTATGACGAGAGTACGATGACCCGCAGCAGCCAGTCAGTCCGTAGCTTCCATATTAATGAGCGGCGGAATATCAATGGGACAGCAATGGAGCGAGCGGCTATAGTAGAGGGCTGTACCTCTACCTAGCGCGTCCTGTCCGTTCGTCACGTACGTAGCCTGCGATGGCGCAGGCTCTAGGCCTATTTGGCTTTAGAAAAGTTTCCTGAATTAAAGCGATGTCGACACCGTACTCCGACATGCACCTTGTCAGTTCAAGAATGTTATTGATAACCCGTTCGCATTCAACGAGAAGGGTAATATTCTTCGGTTGCGGCGTCCACCTAAAGGGAAAAACTGCTACACCCGGGTGTAGACATTTAAATTGATTCTAGGCGTACCATCAGGTGATGGTACCAACTAAAACTAGTAACTTCCTCCGACGCCAGGCACGCTGGAGCTGACTTGCGAACTCGGCGATCTCCGGAGCCGAAACCGCGCGGAGAACGGCCATCACCGTTTGGATATCATCTCCAAACGATGATGAACCCGCCGCGGTCGCGAGGGCACCGGGAGCGCGACGGCGGACCCCTGGGCGGCTCCTGGACGATCCTCGGCTAATCTCCCACGGGCTGGTGGAGGTGCGGGGCGGGCGCGAGCTGACAACCGGAGTTGTTTTTCGACGTCAAACCGGGAAGTTCTCCAAACGGTGGGTGGGGCGGAAGGGCCTTTGGAAATAAGCCAGTCCGTGGGTGAATTTGGGGAGCCTGGGCATCCCCTGTAATTGGCCGTATGATTTGGCCACAATTAACGCAGGAGGTTTCTCCTCCGAATCGTGAGGGGACAATCTCTGGTCCAGTGGGACCTGACATTTTAAGCAATGCGGATTTAGGTTGCAGTTGGCTGCCGTGGCCATACAGTTGGCACCGGTGACATTGACCGGGACCTCCTTTTGTGGGGCCTCCACTGGATACCTGAGAGGCCGCACACCTTATTAAGTGTTCTGATAAGTTTTGGCCTCATCGGTCCGAAGGACCACGAGACCAGCCAAAGAGGCGAACCGTCACGGGCAGAGCCTGTCACCGATAGCACGGAAAGACTTGGTCGCAGAGATCGGCTTTGATCTCCTCGACAGGGAAGTCGGTTGGGATACTGCGAATGACCATTTTGATTTTACGCTCCTTCGAGGGCGTATGTGGGATTGGACCTTTATTGTCCACTAGGTACTTGTTGAGTTTCCGGAAAGTCTCGACATCTGAGCAAGTGATTTAATGCCGTCGTCAGCAGTACGACGGCATGGTAGATTAATCCGCAGACGGGTACAGTCTGCGGATATTTTGATAAAGTTAACGCTTTCGCACAAATAATTAGAGGGGCATTTTGACTCTAGAGGGGGCCGTAGGTTTACCACGCTGGGGCAGGAACTGCTCTAGCCGCTCCACCTGTACGAGGTGGTGACCGGAACTTGGGCCTGTGGTGATTTGGGCAATGGAGCTGGCGAGGCTGCCTCAGTCTGGCTAATGTCAACCTCCATCCCGCTGTGTGGATGGGAGTCTGTAGTCTTCTTCTTTAATGGCCTTCCTGATGGCTCTTCTATTTTTCTCCTCTACGAGGAGAAAGAGTCCGACCAGGATCCGGTCGACTTTCCGGTTTCGGATGCTTCCGAGGTGGTGTTTTCGGACTCGCTGTCCGTTCCAACTACGGTGCTATCCGAACCGCCTCTCCTCCTCGGACGAGTTAGCACAGCGCTTTCCCTTCTTCTTATTACGCCTAACTGGTGACTGAGTCCTGCTCGAGTTCGCACTCGAAGCAGGAGTGGCCGCGCGGCTCATAACAGGAGTAGCCGTCCGTACGAACTTTTCGAGTTCGCTTTCCGGGCACTCATAGCCCATTTCAGAGAGCGACCTAGCTACGATGTCTTTAATAAGGGCCCGGGTCACGGGTCCCTTTAGTACCCCTCCTGCCCCTGGGGGGCAGGAGGTGCTGGATTCCATTTTAATAAACTCTATAAAAAATTAATGTTCTTCCGTAAGAACAAAATGAACAATAAATTCGAA
>BGZK01004430.1:0-13755 GCA_005406025.1 Eumeta japonica | reverse complement strand
TTGATAAAATTGTTTTGATATTAAAATTATGATTGATTAAACTGAACAACAACATATATCTCTCTTATACCATGCCTTTCCATATAAAAAATATATTCACAGATATTTTATGACACACTTCAAGGTCACATGTTTGTTTATAGTTCCGCTTAGGACTTTTAGACACTCACGCATATTTCTCGAAAAGTAGACAGGGACCACAGGTTTCCATATGGTACGATATTTGCATATTTTAATGTTTCACCGATATTCCACCAATCGTTTCATGCCAGCTAGTCGGTATTCGGTGCTTGAAATTCTACCTTCTTGCTTGTGCTCTCTTGTTTAACATATAATTCTTTTAATATGCAACTGACTCTTTCCATGCATTTGGATTGCATTTCGAATGCATATATAGAATTATTCTACAGTCTAAATGATTAATGATCTTACGTTACTTTATACGATAATGGTAATTTTAATTCTGTTGCATTAATTGTAGAGGAAAACAAATTTATAACATGCGTTTTGAGAGTTTACTGAAGATAAATATAGAAAGATGTTGAAGTCCTTCACATACGACGTACGCCTCTAGTGTGTGTTTATGAATGTCCTTGTCTACATAGATTTCGCTAGCGCTAAAGTAAACGACTTTAGAAAAAAAAATCACGCACGTATTTTAATTTTCTTGCTTGAAGAGTTTAGACTGCGCACCGATTATATATACATACATACGAGTATATATATAACGAAAACAAATCTTTGTTAAATAGTTAAAAACTACTGAATGTATCGGTATTGGGTATCGATCATTTGATCCGAAATTCTTTGTAGGCGGGTGGTTTCATGTTATATGTATATTGAATTCCATACGCCCTTAAGTTTTCATTTAATTTATATATGAATAAAAATTGCATTTGGCATCCGAAGTGGAAATAGATTTACCATTACTTATAATATATTATATTTAAGATTAAATGAATGAATTTCTTCACTTGAAAATGGCGGACACTATAATGAGGACAATTCGCGTTATATCCCATATACATCTGTATATGGGATATATACATAGACAAACTTTGAACGAATTTTAATTTGTAAACCTACTCGACTACCGGGAATATTAAATGTCAGAGAAGTTCCTCTATAAGATCAAATACAATAAGTTCGACTTCTGTAGAAATCTACAAAAAGGAAATATTTCACAGAAAAACAGAAGACGACATC
The DNA here is from genome assembly GCA_005406025.1 of Eumeta japonica. Lineage (NCBI taxonomy): Eukaryota > Metazoa > Arthropoda > Insecta > Lepidoptera > Psychidae > Eumeta > Eumeta japonica. The sequence continues at coordinate 12,549 of BGZK01004430.1, read as the reverse complement.
GCCATTTTAAACCTCAACACCACCTCAAACCGCTTCGATCTGGTGAAAGATGAACATTTCATGAGCGCAGCCGGCCGGCGGACGCGGAGCGCGCGCCCTCTACGGCCAACAAGTAAAACTCCGCCGTGGACCGCTCCTGAAGTAACTATCGTAGCGGCGACGTCTGCCCTCACGTAGTTTGACTGCCATTTACATTCCGATAGCCGTTATTCAAATGAGGGCCGGCCTTACGGCGGCTGACGTATTTTTTAACAGGGACGGACGTATACGAGCGCGCGCGTGTTAGAGAGGGAAGGCGACATCGGAGGAATTTTAATTTTCTTACGATTTGAATTTAGATTTTTTTTTCATCGCCCGTCTCGCTCGCGCACGCGACACGTCGCATAGGCCGTCCTTCTTCGACTCGTCTTTTTTGCTTGTCGCAAGGCGACGTCGGCGCGGCGGGGGAGGGGCGCCTGGGGTGGTGTCATTTCTTATCTGCTTGTTTATTTTATTGTTACATTATTTAATTCGTTTTCTCGAAGGGCCGCATTTATCTCAGTTTACGTTTTACGTTTGTTATTTGTCTCGTTATAGATTTTGTTTAAGTTTTTGATGCAAATTTTTTATTCATTGCGAATAGGTCGATCAAACTTACGACGTTTTTAGGGTTCAGGAGCCAAAATGGCTAAAACGGAATCCTAAAGTTCTTGTCGTGTCCGTCCGTCCGTCCGTATGTTATGGTATTTTACTCAAAACTACAAGATGTATAAGGATCACATTTGAGTATAAGTATTTCTTCTAAGCAGCTGTTTAGTTTTGTTGTTACATAACAAAAATAAGTATTTCTAGGGGGGCACTTCATACATGTAACAGAAATTGAAAAAAAAAATTGTCAGCTAATATCAACGTCTCAACGTAATATATTTTGATGGTTCGTTTGAAAACACTTTAAGGTTTCTAAGCATTTTCTTGTATTATGACTATTTTCGGAAATAATAGTCTGAAAATAACATAAAATGAGTTCTCCCTTCATTTTTAATCCGTTTTGTACAAAAATATGAAACAAAAATTTACAAAGTTAACGCTTAATAAATACTATCAACGAAAATTATTTTGAATATGTTCGGATATATCGCCAGAACTGCGCTTCTTAAGAAAAAGGCATAAGTGCCAAGAAGATACGCCTTTGCTGTTGCAGTTTTTCATATAATACGTTTACATTTTGAGACTGTATTAAGTGTTTTAATTGTATTTCAACGCACTTAAAATACCACGACTAACATATCTAGACTAGGGCGAAGCTGATAGTCCCAATTTCCACTTCAAAGCCTTATAAGCTCTAAAATCAAGTACTTAATTTCAACATAAATGGCTGTAAAATCTTTACAAAAATCAACTTAACGCTAACATTCATAAATTGGATTATTTATTTAATTTTCGAACAATTTACTGCCAAATTCAAAATGATATTTTTTATTTTTCTCCCCCTCACGGGGTAAAAAGTTCCATATTCGGGGTAAAAAGTCCATCTATTCAAGTTGTTAATAAGGTATTTATAAGTCAAACAAGGATAAATAAAAATGGGTCATGCATGTAATGGGTAGAGCCAATGATATTGTCAACTGAGTTGCAGCAAAAAATAGCCTGGCTGGACCGGTAAGATACCGCGTCCTCGTCTAATGCAGACGTGAGGTTACAGCTTTTGCTGTGCGCCTCGTCCGGTGAGTGAGAGTTTTCGTGGGTCACCTTCTTCATTACCTAACTTCTCCATCATCCCGCTTCCTGTCCACTCCGCCGCCCCTCCGTCAGATATCTCATTCCTATAAAGGCGTCGACAACGAATTGCGACTCGTCTGGTGGTTACTAGCTTTAATGAGCGGCGGTGACCACGTCATAGTCTCTGATGGCTGGTATGGTCGCTTTTCCCTCTAAAATACTATAGAAAACTCCATTAGAGTATATATTGTACCTATACTCTACTGCTCTATACACTTTCTTTGTGAATAAGACAGGCTTCATATATATAAAACACTTCAACAGAGGAAGGTGAACGTGTATTCTTTGAAAATTTTCAGTCATTTTTTTTCGTGTTTTCTTTAGTTTACTTATTTTTTTTCATTTTAATCTTCTCTTATCCTTTCTCTAACTCTTTTCTCTCAGAAGGTCCATCATCCTAACCGCCGGACTTTTTGTCTCATACGTATGTACAGACATTTTTAAAAATCATTAAAAAAAACACAGTTAATCACAAGAAAATTTAACCGCTGTAATTTATTTATAAGCACAAAAAACCGTAATAAGAAATCGCTTTGTCATTATTTTTTCACTGTCTTTTTCGGACCTACAAAATTAAAAAGAAGAAGCGGTTTTATTACTTCTAGGAGCCAAAAACTTCCTACAACCGTATTATGCGTAAGAACCCTTAGCGTTGGCTGTTTGCTCGTGGCGTCGTTTCGTTCCTTACCCCATTTCAAAGCACGTATACAGTTTGTTTCTAGCGCGGTTCTGTACTGTGTTAAGAGCGTTGGGACTTTTTACCCGTTGGACTTTTTGCCCCACTGTACCCTACACTGTGCAGGAAGCATGAAAGAAAGTGTAACAATTCAGTTTTTTTTTTCATCTGTGGTGCACTTCTTTATAGTACTGGCTACGTAACCCTATACCGAGCGCGATGCTACATGCTCTTGGTCGTTTTTTTTTAAGTCCTCGATTCATATTGTCAACATTCGAATTACCGATTGCTTTAAGATTAAGATAATGAGGTTGTTAATGAAAACATAATTTATATTTTTTATATATCATATTATAATACCGCCTTTCTTCGTATAATTAATAAAAACTTACATTGATTGAAATCTTCTGAACAAGTCTTTTATTACTTAAAATACTTTATGGTGTTACAAAATCACATGTGGACACGGCTAAGGTTGTGTTTTTCATATTCTCCCTAAAGATCCTTTTGCATTAATGTTTAAATAGGCTTTATAGCGGTTTAGTGCACAAAAAATCCACGTGTTTCTTATTGTTTTAGTAAAGTTGTCTGTTTGTTCGCTTTGTCTTTCTGTCGAAACTTCTAGCTTCTAAAGTAATGAAAGTAATAAATGGAACAAAACTTCAATGAACATAAAATGTTGTTTATTTTATCCAAACATTTATAGTTTTGATTTTATCTATCTTTTTTATTTAGGGATAATTGACAAATAGAGACAATGATACCTAATACTTCTTATTTTTGTTTCTTATTTTCAGTTAACAGTTTAAAAGAGGAATTTTTTAATTACTTTTAAACTTGTTTTATTTTTAGGTAAGTCTTGTAAGTGGCTATGCGTAAAAAAATTTCATTCGTAACATCCTAATCTTGTATTTAATCAGAAATAACAAAAATCAGTTTATTACAGGATAGAAAAAAAAAATTAAACACTCAAGCAAGTTTTTAGTATAAAAGAGACTGAAATATATTAATTAAATTTATGAGATTTTTTTTTTAATTTGCAGGAGAAGGATAGTAATATGCGATCAAGCTATTAAAAATCTAGCTATTTCTTAAACTTAAAATTTCTTCATGTTACTCGTAATGTGCTTATAGACTTATATAAATGCACGAATGACAACAAAAAATTCGTACCGATATATATTTGTAAAATTGAACGACCGCTATGAGCCTGCACTTTGGATTTTCCAAAATTTTTTCCAGATTTATTCACGATGTTCTGTTTTTTTACAGTTAATACGGAACCCTAGAAGCTGGAATGCCATTCTCGCTTTGGCGTCATACATTTTAATTTGAACAACAGAGATCACTTATTGTTAGCAATACTGAAGCTCCCGACATAAGTTCGGAGTTACCACGATGTCTACAACAGCTCGCAGCGGCGTCGCCCGGTCGCAAATTGTCTTAATTTTTCATTCCGTCCCGCCGCTGGCGGTCGTCGGCTACGGAGTTTTTCAATCTCCCGTAGCTCGTAGCTACGACTGGCTACGACGTAGCCGCTTGGTTGATAATTATCACCGAAGCGGGACGCTAATAGACAGCCTAGACTTTAAATTTATTTCTACGCGGTATGGATCGCACTTGGCTTTATTAATAACTCTATATAAATAACAACAAAAACGTAGAACAGTTAAGATATAGAATTTCGGTTTCTAATTATGATATTGATTATGATTGATATATATATATATATATTTTAAAGTTTGCAATTTTTAGGATCCGTACGCTCGATGAAAATAAAATCGTTATAGGATCACTTTCGTGTCTGTCTGTTGATCTGTTTATCTATCACAGCCTAAATTCTCCGAATCTAATGGAAGAAAATAGTTTCGATTTGGTATGTATACAGAGTTAGGCGATCCGATCACGAAAATAGCGCTTGATTCTCCGAAATCAGAAACTAAAATTTATAGGAAGTATAAAATATAAAGCCTTAATTATGTGATAACCTAAACGAAAACTTTTAGCTTTAAATTGTCACGAAAATCAGGAAATAGTCGCAAAAGGAATTATTACTATAAAATGCAATAAACATTTAATTTTAACGACGACAAATGTGATGATTTATAGTACGGAACATTTTAATGGAAACTGGCTAGCACTTGACCAGTGTTCCTCTACGAGGAGTCGTTTTGAAATGGCAAATAATTAACAAAGGAGGTAAAGATAGAACAGACATTAATAAAATAGACAATAATGTATTTGTTACGTATGTGTCAAACAATGCAATTAGGGTAATAATGTAAGCCAAACAGGACATCTGTCATTTTATCACTTCTTCTCGAAGCCTCTCTACAATACATGCTAACTAACTAACACATTACGTTACGTTACATTGAGAACGATTCAACGGGCACATTTAAAAGAATTTGGCTGTGTCCCAGGAGAGGGCGTTGGTGTTTCTTAGCGTATTTTAACTCAGAAAGAAGACCCTACCTGTAAAGTTATAAGACTTATTTTAAGACAATAATTTGTATGTAAATCGGAATTCGTTATGTGACATTTGAGCCAGTCAAACGACCAAAAGCAAATGCAATGTAATCTCAAACAACGTGTTAGTAAGCTATGATTTTTAATTTATTCCCATCGGGTGATACGAGAACTTGTTATTGCGTAATAATACATTACTCTTTAAACAAAATGTTATTAATCATATAACAAGAGGTTTTACTTTAGAAAATACGTTAATGGAGTTTTGTAACCTGTTTTAACAAACTCATTTCTATGTTTGATGTTAAAGAAACCATTAAAGTAACAAAATATGACACAAAAATTGACATTTAGGAATTAAGGGCATTTCTCTTGGCTAATCTGATATAAATATTTTATCTTATGAGACTAGAAAAATTTATTACAGTATGACTCTGCAATGTCAATCAAGATATTTTTTTATGTGAGATATTCCTTTGATATACATGATGTATGATATCATAAAATACAGTTTAAGATAATATACATTAATTTTTGTAAAATATTATAACATATTCACCGCGTTTAAGACTCTTAGTGTAATTATTATCACGTTAAAATCCTATATTAATTTACAAACCAAATAGTTATTATAAATGTAATAATACGGTATATAAATAATAAATATATTCCAAACGTTATAATATGCAGCGAGATCACAACAAGCGGCTATCTGCGTCGCTGTTGTCACCTTTACATGGGGAGGGACTGTTTTTATTACAATGCAATTATGGCGTATACGGCAACGAGAAAGTACGGTTTGCACATATTAAAATATCCAGTATAAAAATTATGTTTTATATATATATATAGGTAGGTAGGTAGTCATATGATTTTTTGCTGTGGAAAATAAACTTTCGGGTGATTTACAAACTGGTTTTCGAGTATCTCTTGGGGATTTAAAGATATGGAATCTTAACTCTGGTAAATTAGTTTATATAAGAAAATTGATTGTATTAAAAAAACAATAAAAAGTTCAGACATAAAATAACAATAATAATAACAATAACATAGAGTCAGTACTAGAAAATTAAATAAATATATGCATAAATGCACGAATTCGATTAAGGCCTTTTGCGTACGCACGTACTATAAAATTAACCCTATTACAAATGTATTTCCTTTATTAAGCGCCAGAATTATAAAAAGGGGTATTTATACAACGTCCGCATATTTAGCCAACTCCCCTTCTTTAAGGGTTTTTTTTTTCTGTAATATCCTTGTATTTGATTATCGTTGTTTACATTAGAATTTGAGAGGAACTATTTTCTAGTTTCTTCTAGACGAGTGAGAAATGCCTTTCATGATAGAACAAACTCATAAAAACAATTATGTATTTTAAATTTTTGAAATGACGTATGAAATTAATATATTATTGATTTTAATTTAAAAAAGCTCAATTTACAGTGGCAATCGCTAACTATTGAACGGGAATATAGAAAAATTATAGGCCTTGAAAGCGAAATTTTCCACAAGCTTACATTATGTGTTACTTAGAACTTATCAAACCACTGGTTTTATAGTCCCGATAAATATTAGTTATCCAAATGATTTAATATATGACTTATTTTACACGGATAACGAATATAATAATAGTCTAAACATGACTATTTCATAAATGACTAGAAAATATTGAAAATGGGCTATTGCAATTAGTTGTAAATAAAGTTCATAACTTTTAAGAAATGAAATTGTAATGCATACTTTGATTTGATGAAAACAGTAAGCGGTTGTCTTTACAAATGGTACTAATAAATATTAAAGATTTTATGTCGCTTTAGGTAATTTAAAAATATTTAAGCTCTATCAAACAAATTTTAAATATATTTTTCAGTATAAAATATCCAAAACCTAATATTTCTATGATGATCGTCATTGATTTTAAGTAGTTTATTAAATTTAGTTTTTCGTAGAAAAGAATCTTTTACTGTTATAAAAATCCTATAGAAAATTCTATCAATAAAGTCAATTATAATGGTTGTAACGCCATTTTAAATCTAATTTGCATAAAAACAAAAGTAGACGTTTTACGAATGCGATTGGAACATCGGCCCATCTTGCACACTTGTAGAAATGAAAAAACTAGTTACATCAACTTCGCCGAACAAGAAACAGGCATGAACAACTAGATTGCAGCGATAAAAATGATTTATAAACGTATTGCAATATGGCGGTACTCTATTTCAGTTTCCAACGTCTATGGGGCATTAGAAAATCCAATTTGAACTTAGTTTATCCAAGATTTTAGGCTACGTTTTCAGAAGAACCACGACGCACGCGCTGATAAAATGTACACGGACCCTTTCGAGCATCATTCGACCCTCCTGCCCGCTCCTTGTGCAAATCCGTAGTTAGTTACCGCACATGGCTGACGTTATTCTTAGTCCAGGATCCGGCATGAGACAAACCTTCCTCGTCGGTTAATTGAATGAAGTGATATTTTAGTATATTTAGATACCGACAATTTAATAATGCAAAGTTTCTAGAAAATTCGCGCTCCCATTGGTTTTAATTAATTAGTGACTAATATTTTTTCATCACGTTACATTCCTTTACGAGTTTATTGAATTATCCGAGCGCCACATTATTGTATAGTGCACTGTAAACTAATTATACATTGACTGCGACCTTTGCGTCTGCTGCAAATAACTCTTGTATATATATACAATTATAATATATTATTAATTACTAAAAATATAATAAAAATAGCATTTAAAGTAATATTTACTACTAAATATAATAATATAAATGAGTAAATATAAACAGATAACTAATTTAAATGACATGTTTGCCAGTTTTTTATATGTTAATTTTCATCAGCTCCTACTAAGTAAGATAACAAATTAAAAAGCATAAAGTTGTGAGTCTCTAGCATTTTATAATACAATTAATAATACTGTCCCAAGAAAAATACGTTAAATCCGATTTTAAACAATAATGAAAATTGTGATTCACTCCAAGCTTCGCCGTTTTGGCATGAAAGTTAAATACAAAAACAAAATTAATCATATTCTCAAAATAGGCACACCGAATAGTTGGCGGTTATTGGAGCTAATGCGACGCGGCATATTGTGCAACACTTACTCGATGCTCGTCACAGACGGGGTAGCCAACTTTCCCCGTAGATAGGATGGCAACTTCCTAACTAGGGGCCGGTCGAGGGGAGAAAAATAAATCTAAATTGGCCCAATCCTTTGAAAACCCCCACTTTTTCTGCCGCCATTTGCAAGAATAATTGCCGCCGACTTAAGAAATTATACTGTTATTCCAGCGGCGCGAATTGTTCCGATTGGAATCCTATTTCTATCGTGCGTAAGGTCTACTTTGTTCTGTTAACATCGCCTTCTTTAAAAATCTAATTTTCTTCGTAGTATTTCGCTTAATTTATCGACTGGTTTCCGGTAGGGGATGGCGCTTCGCCAACGTTTGTTCTTATGAATGTATTTTTTGCGCTATATATTTCTTAATTTTCGACAATAAAACATGAATAAAGTGTCAAAGAAATTAAAAGACTCGCTGGATGCGATTAAGGGTAAAATGACACGTTATTGGATGTTTATTTTAATGTCGTGAGACACGATATATGTTACAAATAAATAACGGTTCATTTTAATGAAACATGTTTCATTTCTTTACGCATTAATTTTATTTGAATCATGTGTAGAAATGAATTATGAATTTTAAGCACACAACGTTTAAATTCTAATTGAGTTTATTTCAGAGTTTGTTCCGCCAACTCTTTTGTAAATGAATTTTAAAAAAATCATTTTAAATCAATTTTGCGTTCCACGTTCTCCTTTTATCGGTTTTTAGCCCTATCAAAAATTAAAAGAAGGGCGTGTAAGGCAAATTTAATTTGATAACAACTTTTTGTTAAAAGATAGTTTAAAAAGAGATGGCGGAAGAGCCTCTAAGACTAATAAGATTTTTGTTTCTAATTAGTTTCCAAATAAAGAAATAAACATTTATTGATTATTTTGAATTAAAATAATAAAAGAACAGCAACAAAAAATTGTACAACTATTAAAATTAAATGGTAAAATCAATACATATTTAAATTAAATATTTAAATACATAGGAAAACAATGACTAAAAAAGAGAAAATTATATGTACATTATAATATGATTTTTTCAAGTCAGATTAGTAAATAATTAATAATTGTACATTCCTCACGTAACTGTATTCTTGTACATAAAATAAATTACCAATATGAAAAATTATATAAGATTAGACATATTGTCAAATCTTTTGAATTTGATGTATTAAAATAACAACGGCCGATGGCCACAACAAAACCACATCACAGCATTGCCCGTAACTTATTCAAGCGCAATGAAGTCGTATTTGTATGTTAATTCGTAAGTGAACATGAACACGGTGTACTAAGACAAGCGAATGTTTCAACAAAACCACTGTTTAGCACTGTCTCGAAAAAATTGAACAAATATGAATTTAAAAACACGAAAATTTAATGTTGTGTTTATTTTCCGATAGAGGGCCGTACTAAAATCTAGTTTAAGAGTGTCCATCGATGTATATGTTCGTTGGAGAAACATATTTTATAGGAATTGTCTATGTAATATAGAGGTTGCCGAAACTAGCACCTCTAGTATTTCATCCAATGAACTAAAGGGTGAACATTATAATAAATAATTAGCGAGTGTAATCAATGCTGAAGTATAATGTCAAAATAATGGTATAAAGGTGTACGAAATTTAAATTAAAAGTATTATAAATATAATTCTTGAATTTAGATTGAGAGTTATATTTTATAATTTTTTAAAGCTGTAAAAGTTCGACATATAATTTCGTAAATATTGATTAACTTGATAGTTTCATAGTAAAACTCATGGGAGTATAAGATGATACAGTGGATGCTTCGTTCATCTTATATTCCCATTATAGATTTTTTCTATTATGGTACTATTTAATTATTAATTACTGGATGATAATAAATGGCATTAAGAGCCTTTTCCATCATTTCCTTTTAAAGTGACATTTAAGAGAAAAGTCACGTAAAAAATGAAACGTTCCACGTTCTCCTTTTAACGGTACTTCGGGCTAAAACCCTTTGAAAGCAAGACGTGGAACAAAACACTAGTTTTAAAAGTGGCTTTTAATTGAAAGTGAGTTTAAAAATTAGGCTGTGGAAGCGGCCTTAAAACAATGATAAATCTTTTGCAGAATTCACATTTTCGTCACCGGTTGGCACTGGAGTCGCGACGTACGTCCGCATGTCTATATGGATATTTAAATGCAACAGACGAACCTACCATCTACCGTGGTCTACCATTTTTTTCAAACAGAGTTCAATTAGTAGGCCAAAACGGACGGCTGAAGCTATAAGTCGTTCGATCTAAAGTACAAAGACTGTGGGAGGACAATGATTCAATTGTGGTATGATCCCAATCTTATATGACAACCTATCTTTTCGAAAACCAACTTGATCTACATATACGAGAATTCACACATGAAAATCTGTTATAATAGGTCGACATAAACTCAGTACCGGAAATAAAATGTGTTTGCCATCTTAGTCGACTATACGAAGTCACAAATTCATTTAGAAGGTTCTGCGTGCGCATGTTCACTTTGTGGCTCGATATATAAAATTTATTCTTATTTAAATTAAAGAGTATTATTAAATGATCATTCAGTACAAAAGGTTGTTACACACCTCCGGAATATTTTGAAAACAAATATTCATGGACGTAAGCGGCTCGACTTCTTACTGGGCTGTTTCGTTCCTTAATGGTTTTGTATTTGTTTTGGCAGTGCGTGATGAAATTAGAAAAAAGCTACCCTTAAGTTTCTTGCTCGTTCTTCTTGAGGGAAAACTGCCTTCCGAACGAGTAGTAAAGTATAAATTCGCAAAGAATTACGACGTATTTCAAGTGTTATTTTATAACCTTCGAAAAAGACATATTTCTAATTCGAATTTACCATTTTTAATCAGTCTTCAACGTCTCCCTTTCTTCAACTTCATGAAATCAAAAATTTTGACTCCGCCGCTATTCAAGTCGGTGAGAACTCGAAGGCGAGAAGAAAAAAGGAACAGTCAACAAACCCGCGAACTTTCAGCATCCATCGGCGGCGGGTGAAAAATTACCCTAATTTGAAAGTTTGAAAAGTTTCAGGCGAGCGCGGAAGCGGCGTAACAGGCCACTTCCTCGGCCGGCGGAAGTGAGCGGCCCCGGGAGCTCAGCGGCACCCGTGTGGCTGTGGAACCGATAATTATTCATTGTTTCAGGTGGCATAGCGGAAATGAAACCATGACCCATATGACCCATTACCCATGACGTATGGGTGACTTGCGCCTACGAGCAAAATTTCATAGTTGGATTCGCTGCTGTGGATATAGCGTAATATTGTCTGTATATTGTCGTATATTGTCTACCATGTTTTCTTTTGCATCTATCTGACTTAAATTTATTTGTGGTAACTAAGAAAATGTAAGTTTGTACGCAATATTTGAAAGATTTATTATGTAATTATAAGACTATAGATTTCTTATAGCTTTTGCTGTATTTCATGAGTAAAGAAATATACTTTCTGTAGATTTTTCAAAACTTTAGACTCGGTTATTTCAGAGATAAGAGGAATGATATATTTTTATTTATTTTCTTAATTAATGCTACTTATTTTAAAATTATGTATATTCGCGCACACACACACACACACACACACACATAAATATATTTATCTCACTCACAATAACAGGCCTTTTCATTCGATATGTCCCATGGCACTATTTGCGACTTTTTAGTTTACCCCAATAATGACCCGCACATTCGAAATTTATTTGTTTACATCAAATGTTTGTGTTCGGGTCTCAGAAATTCGCACCTATACCGACTTTTCGAATTAATGAGTCCAGTAGTTTCTGTGCAAATTGACTATATAAGGGTTCCGTATTTTTTCTTAGTGACGAAACTCTAAAAATGATGACAGACGTATGAAATTCTAAATATTATTAACTTAAGACCATCTACAAACAATTCCAGGTCGATTGGTCAAAGTACCATAGCGATACGTTCAGTAGTTTTTAATTGATGCTCGATCAAAGAATAACAATTAATTATATATACATATATTATAATATAGTATGACGAGTGAATTGGTAAAAAAGCGTAGATATTTAACGTCACGTGCTCACATCAGACGAACGCGTCACTCGCCATGTATTGCAAAAGCGAAGCGTTGTACGACTTAATGTTAACAATTTAAGTAAGCAATAAAGTATTAGGACATCTCGTCAACGACCCGAACCATCTCTATGTGAATTTGTATTTTGATTAAGTTTTGATTTTCAAACTTGTCTATAAAGGCGTTTTCTCTAAAAAAAAAATGAGATAGAAAAAATCTAAATGTTGTTTTGTTTAGCGCCATTTCTTAGAATTCTGAGGTATCTGACTACTACATCAACTATCTGATATCCTGAGCATAGCTTCGTTGCTTAGTTTGGGACCAGGTGGTGCTGTGTGTCTGTCGGAAGGTACTTCTTATTTATGATGGCGGGACATACGGCTTAACATGATGTACGAGGTTCAAAGAAAAATCTCTGAAGATCAAACCCTATTACCCGTCTGGTTTACAGGCGACGATC
>BGZK01004429.1:0-13762 GCA_005406025.1 Eumeta japonica | reverse complement strand
TATGCCACGTTATTACTGGTTTTAAATTCCAGTAATTGTACAACTGAATTGAGCATTATGATTTTGTATGCATTGGGCATCGCGCGGTTTCACAATCACAGGCGCTACTGCAGCTTTTGATCAATCATTTTTACAGGAGTTGAAGCTACAGATTCTTAGAAGGCCAGCTTCATTCTGTGCAAAACCGAATTCATATTGTCGTCCCTCAATAAGGTTCGGACAATTTATTTGGGGCAGCAAATGGTAACGCTTACACGTTGCCATGTACCGCTACCAACCTCACGTTTATCTATCCAATAGCCTTGAATGTGAGCACCGCCATCCGATTCAGGTTTCTCCCATTCCAAATGCACAAAGTCTTCGCCAATTTCGTGAACCTTTGGTACACCTGGTGGAGACGGCGGATCGACTGAGCCTTGCTTTTATTGGGTTCTGACCTTCTAGTGCTGGTCCCATACCATTTTCATTAACCGCCATAACACCGGAAGACATATTCTGATTTTCTATTAGACCCTGGACATTAAATGATGTATCTTTGCAGAAACTGGATACTGTTATCCAGTGAGACGTAACATCTTTACGCTCGACTACATAATGAGTAACACGGAGACCACCATCGTGTTGGTGGCGCCAAGATAACGTACAAGAATGTTTATTGATATGTGAGACACCCATTGGTCCAACAGGAGCGGAAGGTAATCCAGTAATGCGAGCATCAAACTGAGCTATGGCTACCCTGACCTCATTTGAAAATTCAACTTGATACAGACCAGCATCAGATTTAAGAATATCGCGAATAAAGATAGCGATATAATCATCAAATATGGTGTATTTGAAGTGTGGCTCACTATCTTCTATCAGCTCGTTATTTCTAGTAATCTTTATATTCATTGGTTGATCGCCACCGTAAAAGATCTTCACTTTAGTGTTATCACTCTCTGGCCAGAAAAGTTCTGTTGGGCATTTGTGAATTATTGGAGGTATGCCAATCTTTAGATAACCAGAAGTGTGTACAAATCCAAGTGAGTTTATTGCCTCACAAGTATAATCGCCTTCATCTCCATTTTGAACGTTAGATATATGTAAACGGAAGACACCATCCCTTGCTATCGCACGTGTATCGGCCTGAACCCATTTGAATTTCTTTTCCATTTCGTAACCATCTAGCAGCCGGCTGAGGCTTGCCAGAAGCTTGACACTGTAAGTATAATCTTTCCAAATGGTGCAACACGATCTTGTAAACGCGTGATCCATTCGTTTCTCTCCACCAAGCACTTCACAAACCTTACTGGCATTGCAGGAGCTTGCTCAGAACAGCCAGCAGCATTTACTGCAAAAATACGGAATTGTAATCTCCATTTCAATAAGATTTATTACTGTGTATTCAGTATCCATGACATTGTAATCATTACATTTAACCCAGATAGCACCGCCAATATCACGGCGTTCCACAATGTATCCAGTGATACGAGATCCACCATCACTATGTGGTTTCTCCCATTTAAGATCAACATAATTTTTGCCAACTTTAATGACTTGAGGTGTTCCTGGTGGTGAAGGAATGGTAAACTCTGTCTCCTGCTTAAATCTAGTGGAAGGTGCTGAAGGCTTACTGAATCCGGCTGCATTTTCGCTTTTACTCTAAATTCATATTCACAGCCATTTGTTAGATTATATAGTTGATATTTTGTATCTTTATAATATATTCATAAGTATTCCAAGCTGAGTCATTGACAACATCGCGGTATTCAATTTGATATCCTTGAATTCGGGAACCGCCATCACTTCCTGGCCGCGTCCAAATCAAGGTAACATTGCCAGAATCCCAATCGATAACCTTCGGTTGTCCTGGTGGATCGGGTACAGTAAATTGATATTTAGCCGTAACTGGTTCTTCCATTTGTAGTGGCTCAGAGAGGCCATACTGATTTTCCGCACGAACTCTGAAGTGGTACTTGTGATTTGGCTCAAGACCCATAACGTCGTAGTGGATGTTACGTACAAAGCTGCTTACCTTTACCCAAGTACCACTGTTATCAAGTTCTCAACAACATAGTTGGTAATAGGCGATCCACCATCATCCAATGGAGTCTTCCAGGAGAGTGCAAGTATCAGGGTGATGTCTGACGCCAACAAGGGCCTTGTGGTATACCAGGTTTATCAACAACCGTTACATAGCATGAAGCTGAATCAGAACCTTTATTGTTGGTAAGAGAAATAGTATAAGAACCAGTCTCTGAGCGTTTGGCACATTTATTGTGATACACTGAGCTGAAATCAGTAGTTTCGAATTTAATGCGGTCATCTTGTAAAACTTCTTGGTTGTTTACAGTCCATGAAGCTGTTGGACGTGGGTTAGCGTGATATGGTACTGTAATGCGGGAATTCTTCACCAGCAATTACTGTCATATCACGAATTGATAAGTCCGATGTAATTTTGGGTGCGTGTGGTGGACGTCGACAGAATATTGGATCGCTAGATGCACTTATACGGTGACTGGCCAGCAGCGTTTACTGCAGCCACTCTAAACTCATACTCAGCGTTTTCAATGAGGTTAGGTATTTTGCATGTTAGATTGGGACACAGTGATTGTAAAGCTTTGGTCCATTTTCTTCGCTTATTAAACGTTTTTCTACGATGTACCCAGTTATAGGGGAGCCACCATCATGTCTTGGTTTAGTCCATGAGATAGTTATGCTATCTTCCGTAGAATCAACACCTCTGGGAACTCCAGGTGCATTAGGAACATCGAATGGATGTCTTGCACGGATGTGTTCATCTGTGGTAGCAGGATCAGATTGTCCATATTTATTTTCAGCAAGAACGCGGGAAGTCATATTCTTTGCCATGATAGATTGCGTATACGAACAAATGGTACTGTACAGTAACTGCTGACCTTTGACCAAGTCGACGAGTGAGCTTCTTTCTTTCATTATGTAATTTGTAATAGGTGAACCTCCGTCATCCTTAGGTGGAGTCCAGTACAAAGTAAGAGCATCACCAGCAAATTCATCAGCGCACAAATTAGTGGGCGGCTTAGGGACGGTCAAGAACCTTTACGTTTATAGTAGCAGTGTCAAAACCAGATGGATTTTTCAACTGTAATCTATATTGCCCAGAATCAGATCTCTTGGAGTTTTTAACAATAAATGAAGCAGAATCATCTGTTAAGCGCTGGTACATTCGCTGTCCATCATCTTCAAGAACAATATCGTTTGCGTACCAATGCGCAGTGGGTTTAGGGAAACCGACATATGGGACGTGAATGCTGAAATCTTCCCCAGCACGACAAGTAATGTCGCGTACACCTCCCAAGTCCATACACGGTTTATTAGCTTGTTCCTCAATTACAATTGGTTGAGATGGTTTCGAGGGATCTGAACGACCAACTTCGTTAACAGCCGAGACACGGAACGAATATTCTTCACCTTCTTTAAGATTAGGTACTGTATATACAGTATTGCTTATCGGCAACTCATTAACGGGCTCCCAGTTTTTGGAGTTCTTCGGCTTAATTTCTAGATAATAACCTTTGATCTTCGACTTTCCATCATTTCTTGGTGGGCGCCATGAAAGCGTAACACTTTCTTTGTTATGCGGTCTGCCTTTGGTGGCTCTGGTGGGTCAGTTTATATCGTTGCAGCTCAGCCGTAATTGGCTCTGATGGTTTAGAGGGTTTACCAAGTCCAGCTTCATTTACAGCTAAAACACGGAACTCATACCGCCCACCTTCATTGTAAATCAGGTGCAGTATAACTAGTGTTAGGAGTAGGATAGTTATTACATTTGATCCATTCCCGCCACGTTCGCGACGCTCAACAATATATCCTGTTATGGGTTTCCTCCACTATATTCGGGTGGATGCCATTCTAAGCTTGCAGAAGTTGGTGAATAAGCAACAACTTGGGTTGACTAGGTGCATCTGGAGGATCGAATGGTGATTTGGCAACCACAGGTTTTCCATCTAAGGGTTCAGACGTTCCATATATATTTTCAGCTCTTATACGGAACACATACTTTTGCCCTCTGTTAAGCCCCTAATAGTGTAGTGGTTTTGGACAATATCCCGGTACTGGTCGCCAATTATCCGATCCAAACTCACATACTTCAATAACGTATCCAGTAATATCACTACCTCCATTGTCTTTGGAGGATTCCAAGATAATGAGATATGGTCAGGTGTAGTTTCAGTATAGGTTAATGGCCCTCCAGGTGGAGTTGGCTTATCAACAACAATTATTTCAATATCTGCACTGTCTTTTCCAAACTCGTTTGATGCTGTAATATTGTAAACACCAGCATCATCTCTTGCAGTGTCATCAATTCGGAAAATGGTCCGTTCCGGATTTGTGCTAAATGAGAAGCGGTTATTTTCTGGAACTTTAATACTACCACGTTTCCATTCAATGGTTGGAGAAGGAGCACCAGAAATCGGTATGTTAATATTTACTGGTTCACCTGCACGGACTTTTACCTTTCGCCCTATTAATCCATCTAAATGTAAGCGAGGTTTCTCGCGCATAGATTTTGCAGTGAATACGCTAGATGGCTCGGAATGTTTTCCATTTCCTGCTGCATTAACAGCAGAAACACGATATTGGTATTGATGGTCAGCAGTGACACGGTCATCAGTATATGCGGTGTTTGGTACAGGCTCAGCGTTAATTTTAAGCCAGCGACCTGATGCAATATCACGACGCTCAATATCATATCCAATAACAGGCGATCCCCCATTACTAATGGGAGCCTTCCATTTGATTGCAATATGGTCTTTATCGCTTTCGGTAAACTCGGGCTTGCTGGGAGCTCCGGAACTGTGTACTGATTCTTAGCAATTACTGGTTCTTCTGATGTAAGCGGATCAGATCGACCTTGCAAATTTTCCGCCATTACTCTGAATTCATACTGAGTTCCTTCTAATAGACGTGGTACTACAGCATGATTATATTTTGCATTTACGTAAGTAACAGCTGGAACCAACCGCCACCATGAGTTAAGTCATGTTTCTCAATTACATATGCCGAAATCTCCGAGCCTCCATTATCCTTAGGTGGCTTCCATGAAATGGTAACAGAGTTTGCTGTTATTTCTTCATATTCAAGAGGTCCTACTGGAGGTCCAGGGCGGTCTAGAACAATTAGCTCGAAGCTTCCTTCATCAATACCGGAATCATTACGTAATAGTAAATGATAGCGACCAGAGTCAACTCGCTGACAATTAACAGTGTGAACAACTGTGTGATAGCCAATTGAAGTAATTGTTGAGCGCTCAGTATTTGCAAGTGGTTTGTTGTTAAGATTCCAAATAACTTCGTAGGTTCGCCAATAAAATTTATGTCAATATGGAATATCAATCCAGCTTTAATGCGAATATCATGCAAAGGACTAATAATTTTAGGGGCCAAGTATCTAGCCTTTGCTTGAATCATATCTGAAGGTTCAGATGGCTCAGACTGTCCAGCTACGTTAACTGCAATAACTCGGAACTCATACTCTTGCCCTTCAGTCAAATCCGGGAACAGTAGTCGTAGTTTTATTTGGTGGAGCATGTACAACATTGACCCAATATGGACTACCTTTCTTTCTTTGAATAATGTACTCTGTTATTGAGAGCCGCCATCAGACTTAGGTTCGGCCCATTGTAAATCTACGTGGTCGCGGTCCCAATCAGTAACGATGGGCTTCCGGGTGAATCAGGTTCATCAAACTCATTTTTGGCGATTATACTCTTGGCGGCTTCCAACGGCTCAGATTCCCCGATTGCATTAACAGCCTTAACACGGAAGAGATATTCCTTTCGGTGGGTAAGACGTGTAACATCATGCACTGGATGTGTACTCATGCCAGCATCAGACCAGGTGCCACGGGACAAGTCCATTTTTCAATTATGTAGTGTAAAATCGGAGATCCACCGTCATCCTCTGGAACTTGCCAAGTAAGATGACAGCCATCCCGTGTTATTTTTGTGATATCTAACGGGCCAATTGGTGGGCTAGGTCGATCTAAGACTGTTGCATGGGCAGTTGCGTCAAATGAGCCATGTTCGTTCTTTAAACTAAGGTATATCTGCCCTCATCTGAGCGTAAAGCACTCGAAATTCCGAAAGTTAATTCATTCTGGAATAAGTTTATGTCAACACGAGAAGATGGTTCAATTTCTTTCCCATTAAAGAGCCATTTGATTGAAGGTCTCGGTGAAGCTTCAATAGGCAAGGTCCACCCAAGGACTTTACCCGCATGTACGGTAATATCATTTAGCAGAGATTTGTCAAAGTATGGTGCCATAAAGCGAGGTTTGCAAATAACTGGCATTGTTGGATCAGATGGATCACTGTGACCACCGCGATTAACAGCGACTACACGGAACTCATATTCTTGACCTTCAGTTAAGTCAGGAACCTTAGCTTTAGTCGTATTTCCTGGTACTTCGAGAGCTTTTTCCCACTGGCCGAATTTAGGACGCTTTTCTATGATATAGCTTGTTATCGGTGAACCGCCATCACGCTTAGATGCTGGCCATTCAAGATCTACAAAGTCTTTGCCCCAATCTACAGCCTGGGGTTGACCAGGTTTGTCTGGACGTGAGAAGGGATCCTTAGCAGTAATAGTTTGGGTTGTAACCAAGGGCTGTGACTGACCTTGTTTATTAACTGCTCGTACACGGAAATTATAATCATGACCTTCAATAAGATTATCAGCACGAATCGAGCAATCAGCACATTCACCAACCGGAACCCATCTCATTGCATCAGTATCCATTTTCTCGACAATATAATGTGTAATTTCAGACCCGCCATCGTCTCTGGGTGGACGCCAGCGTAAAGCGATTGCATTTTTGGTTACTTCGTCTGGTCGCAAAGGTCCTTCGAGCTGAAGGTACATCCAAAACAGTAACTTTAACAGTTGCTCTATCCACACCGTTTACATTGCGAGCAACCAAAGTGTAATCACCAGTATCAGCTCGCTTTGCATCAACTACACGCAATTTTGTACGATAATCCTCGTTAATTAATTTGACACGATCTGTAATAATAACAATATTGCCCTCATGAGACCATTCTTTTGTAGGTGCTGGTTCACCTATTACAGGAACATCAAACTCAAAGTGCTACCTGCACGCACTTTGAGCAAGCATGAAGTTGCGGTCGATTTTCGGTGGTAAGTTCTTAGCGCGAGCAACATGTGATAATGAAGCATCACTGGGCTCTCAGGGCCAGCTTTATTCACTGCACACACGGAATTCATATTTGACTCCTTCTACTAAGTCAGGAACATGACCGGACGTAACATCACCTTCAACTTCAGCACATGGTTCCCAGTTTGGAGAATATTTATCCCGCTTCTCAATTACGTAACCTGTAATGGGGGAACCTCCATCGCTTTCTGGGCGTGCCCATTCTAAGTCGACAAAGTCTGTATCAAAGTCTTTAATTTCCGGAATACCTGGTTTAGTTGGCTCCCCATATGGGTTTTCGCTTCTATTGTATGGGGTGTTGTTAATGGCTCAGAGTTCCTTGACGGTTCTTTGCTCTTACGGAACTTATATTTGTGGCCTGGTGTAAGTCCTTTGACGTCGAATTTCGTAGTTGGACCATCTGTTTCTCCTTTGGGACCCAACGCCCAGTTATTTCATCTAATTTTTCGATAACATAACATTCGATGGGTTGACCACCGTCATCATCTGGCGGATTCCAGTGTAATGAACAGCCTTCGGCATGAACATTGTCCACCTTCAGCGGGCCATTTGGAGGGATGGTTTGTCAATTACTGTAACCTTAACATCGGCGCTATCTTCACCACTCAAATTTTCCGCATGAACTGTATAAACTCCTGAATCTGCACGAGTTGCATTTGAAACCTTCAACTTTGTGTTGTAGTCGACATGAGTTACTTTAACATTGTCTTTGGTATAAACTTCTCGTTTTAAGTAGCCATTTCTGTTTTCGGTGCTGGCTCTCCTGAAACTTTGCAGTCAAATGTAAAGTTTTGACCTGCTTTATGCGGACTTCAACAAGATTAGTGCGGTCAATGAGTGGAGCTTTATTACGAGGTTTGGCTACAATTGGTTGAGTAGCATCAGAAGGCTCACCAGGGCCGCGGCATTAACAGCCGATACTGGAATTCGTAGGCTTGTCCTTCAATTAAATCAGGTACTGTAGCCTTTGTTTGGTCGGCTGGTACCTCTACAGCCTTTTCCCATTTTCCGTACTTATCTTTCTTTTTCAATAATATATCCAGTAAGGAGACCCACCGTCATTTAGGAGGAGTCCACGCCAAGTCGATGTGATCTTTATCCCAATCAGTAGGCTTCAAGTTTTCAGGTTTGCCAGGTTCATCAAACGGATTTTTAGCTATGATTGATTCGTCTCCCACTAAAGGCTCAGATTCACCTTCCGCGTTTACAGCGGACACTCTAAATTTGTATTCGCTGCCAGGATTAAGACCAGTTACATTGGCTTGAGGTTCAGTTGAACGACAACAAGGAATCCAGCAGCCCGTTTCTGGGTCAAGCTTATCAATTTGGAAGTATTCTATAGGAGTACCACCATCATCCTCCGGTCGTTTCCATTTAAGGTGACAACCTTCCTTGTGTACATCAGAAATTTGTAACGGACCTTTTGGAGCTGTTGGCTTGTCAGTAATCACAACATTTATTTGTACTGTATCCTTGCCGGAGCTATTTGTTGCAGTAACAACATATTCCCCTGAATCAGAACGTTGCGCACGAATAACTAGTTTTGTGTAATAGTCCGGTGAATCAATAGTAACATTCTTTCCAGTCTGTAATGGGCAATTGGTAAATCTCCATTCGACTTTGGCGCAGGCTCACCAACTATGCTAGCATCTAATTTCAATGTTGAACCTGCGGAAATTGTTATATCTCTTAAGTTGCGGCGGTCAATCTTTGGTGCTAAATAACGAGGTTTGGCTACAAATGTTTTTCCAGCATCAGAAGGCTCAGACTGACCAGCTTTGTTGACAGCAATAACACGAAATTGGTACTCGTTTCCTTCAATGAGTCCATTTATTGTAGCCAACGGTGCTGAAGACTCTGTTTCAAGTGCCTTCTCCCACATGGGACTGTATTTATCTTTCTTTCAATAATATAACCAGTAATGGGAGATCCACCATCGCTCGCTGGTTCCGGCCTGCCAAATCCACTCTGTTAGCCGTCCAGTCTGTAGGCTCAGGTGGTCCGGGCTTAGAGGGGTAGTAAAGGGATCTTTGCAACTATTGTACCAAATGTCTCCAAAGGCTCTGATTCCCCTTCCTTGTTTACAGCTTTGACACGGAATTTGTATTCGTGGCCAGGTGTTAACCATCCACTTCAAATTCAGGAACATCACTTTTACCGCAAGGTAACCAAATACCAGTATCCGGATCAAACTTTTCAATAACATAACCTTCAATGGGTTCTCCTCCATCATCTTTCGGTTTTCCACTTCAATTTACAGCCTTCTTTATGGATATCCGATACTTCTAATGGACCCTCC
Source organism: Eumeta japonica (assembly GCA_005406025.1). Lineage (NCBI taxonomy): Eukaryota > Metazoa > Arthropoda > Insecta > Lepidoptera > Psychidae > Eumeta > Eumeta japonica. The sequence goes on along the minus strand of BGZK01004429.1, from coordinate 4,269 downwards.
GGTTTCGCCGGTTTCGCTTGAAAGAAAAGTTTTAAATAATAAATTTATATAATTTTGCTCAACATGTATCAACATACTTATGATATTTATTTGGAATTCAGCTTGGTCTTGGCCGTATTTATTTGTGGCGACAATCTTATAAAGTCCAGTATCTTTGCGCTCTGGACTTATATTAATATATTTTGTGTTGTATGGGATAATATCAATGTGGAGGGACGACGATTGCTGAATAGATTTCCCATTTTGATTCCAAACTACATCTGGAGCTGGTTCACCAATTATTTGTATGTCCAAACACATTGGCTCGCCGGCTTTAATATTGTATGTGAATGTTGCGACGATCAATTTTAGGTGCCACTGATAAAATTCAGTATGCTATTAGAATAAATTTTGGAAAATTTAAATAATAAGTTACTTACGTTTACGCGGTTTTGTGATCACGGACTTGCTAGCATCTGAAGGCTCACCTGGGCCGGCTGCATTAATTACCTTAACTCTAAACTCATATTCACAATTTTCGTCCAAATTTGGTACAGTAGCTTTGCATTCCTCACCTTCATATGGGGCCGATACTTCCAGCTGCTTTGATCCATTTATCAGTACCTTTTTCCCGTTTTTCAATTGCATATGCAGTAATTGGAGATCCACCATCGTTAAGAGGTGGTTTCCAAACAAGATCCACGTGATCCTTATCCCAATCGACTGCTTCTGGTGTACCAGGCTTCCCAGGTTCATCAAATGGATTTTTGGCTATTATAGATTTATCGCCGTTCAGGGGTTCGGACTCTCCTTCAGTATTTACAGCCAACACACGAAATTTGTATTCTTGTCCTGGTACTAAATTATTTAATTCAGCGAATGGTTCCTTGAAGCGACCTGAAGGTAACCAACGGCCACTTTCCACATCCATTTTCTCAACAATGTAATATTCAATTGGTATACCACCATCATCCAAGGAGGGTTCCATTTAAGTGCATCCCTCTTTATGAACGTCTGAAATACGTAGAGGACCTTCAGGCTGACCAGGACGATCAAGCACAGTAATTACAAATGATGCTTCATCGTGACCAGAATCATTTTCAGCTTTAAAGTGTATTTGCCTGTATGTGAACGCTTAGCAATGGGTACAGCTAATTTCGTTCTATAAGGCTCTAGATCAATGGTGACTTCATCACCTTCCAAACGAGCTTTATTATGGAACCACGTTTTCGTTGCAGGAGGTTCTCCTGATACCTTTATATCATAACGAATGTGATTTCCTGCTTTAATTGTGATATCTTTAATATTCGTAATGATCAATTTTGGGCGCAACGAATCTATCTTTAGCAATTAGTTGATCCGAAGGCTCTGAAGGTTTGCTTTGGCCTGCTTTGTTCACAGCTTTTATACGAAACTGGTATTTAGGTACCTTCTATTAAATCATTAACACGGGCTTTTGGTTCAGGTGTATTTGTTTCCAATACTTTCACCCATTTGCCGGTATTATTGTCTTTCTTTTCAACAACATAACCTGTAATTGGGGCACCACCATCATCGTCAGGAACACGCCATTTCAAGTCAGCATGGTTACTGGACCAATCAACAATCTGTGGCTTCCCAGGGCTGTCAAGCAGGATCATATGGATTTTAGCTGTGGTAGGAACGTCTGTTACTAAAGGTTCAGATTCACCCCAGCATTTACCGCTTTTACACGGAACAAATATTCTTTTCCTTGAGTTAATCCAGTAACATCAGCTTCTGCGATTTGGTAGTTAATACAGGTACCCATCTGCCGAGTTTCAGTATCCATAGCGTTCAACAACATAAGTTCAATGCTCTCACCACCATCGTCGTCATCAGGCTTGTTCCATTTCAAGTGCACACTTTCCAGCGGTGACGTCAGACACAGCCAATGGTCCTTTGGCTTACTAGGCTTACATAACACCTCTAACTCGACTCCACGAGTATCAGTTCCTGAATCATTTTTTCGCACTGACAATGTAAATACCCTTATCAGGCGTTTCACCTTAGGCATTATAAATGTTGTTTGTAGTCTTCATTTTTCAATTTTGATTCTATCAGTACTTTTAGCTCCTCTCCATTATAAGTCCATGTCACTTTTTGGGGTTCGCCTTTTACAGCAGCTTCCATGTGTGGCTAACATTGTCCACTACGCAAAGTTTTTCTTTTGCAGTTTTTGCGATCAATTATGAGCTTAAAGAAACGAGGTTTAGCAACAACTGATTTTTGAAACGTCACTAGGTTAGCTAGGACCAGCTTTGTTAACAACAACAATACAGAAATTCTATATCGCGCGACCTTCTTCGACGTTGGTCACAGTGCCCTTGCAGGGTGATCACCTGGAACAGTCCACCTAAGCTCTTCCAGATTTATCCCGCATCTGTATAATATACTTCTGAATTGGGGCTCCTCCATCACTTTTCGGTGGATCCCATGCCAAATCAACGAAATCTTTATCCCAATTCGTTGGCTCTGGACGGCCTGGTTTGTCTGGTTCATCAAACGGATTCTTTGCAATTATGGGCTTTTCAGTTTCTAAGTCTTCCGATTCACCTTCCTTATTGACAGCGCGTACACGGAATTTATATGGTTTTCCCTCACTTAAACCAATAACCTTACATTCAGGCTCCGTGCTTTTTCCACAAGGAAGCCATTGTCCTGTATGAGGATCAAGTTTTTCAATTTCATAGTAATCAATTGGAGCACCACCATCATCTTCTGGTTTTTCCCATTTAAGTTTGCAGCCGTGCTTATTAATATCATTGACCTGCAATGGACCTTTCGGCTTACCAGGCTTTCCTAATACAGTAACATCCAGTTCAGCTACATCTTCGCCAACTTCATTACTAGCTTTTATGGTATATTTTCCTGACATTATTCGCTTAGCACGCATAATAAAAAATTTGGTGTTGTAATCTACACTATCTATTTTAACACCTTCCTCGTCTGAAATCAAGGTCTGATCTTTGAAAAACCATTCTACTTTTGGTGCTGGTTCACCCTTAATGTTTATGTCTAGACTTACAGATAGACCTACTTTAACAAAAACTTGCTTCAAATTGGTACGGTCGATGTGAGGCTTAACTGTAAAGAAAAATGTAATAAAAAATATATGTATAATGTAGGTATTTACAAATTTTCTGAAAACAAAAAAAAAATGTATTTGTGTATGTTTTATGCTTACGGAAACGTGCTTTGGCAATGTGCCAATTGGTTTGTTCGGAGGGTTCTGAAGGCCCAGCCTTATTTGCAGCACGAACACGGAATTTGTATTGTTGACCTTCTTCTAATTTTTTGACTACTCCTTTGCAAGTTGGGACCTCCAGTCTGTGCAGCTTTGACAAACTCACCAGAATCCTTGCTCATGACTTCAATTATATAATTAGTTATTGGAGCACCGCCATCACGAATAGGAGGTTCCCATTTTAGTTTAACATGATGTTCATCCCAGTCCTCAAATTCTGGAAGACCAGGTGGCGCAGGAACATCGAATGGATTTTTGGCAACTATAGCTGAGTCAGTCTCTAATGGTTCAGATTCACCTTCTTCGTTGACAGCCTTTACGCGGAATTGATATCTATGGTTGGGTTCTAATCCTTTAATTTCTTGCTCAGTCTTTTCAGGATCCACTGTACCAGCAGGTACCCAACGACCTACAGCAGTATCTAGTTTTTCGATTATATAGCCTGTGAGCGGCACACCACCATCATCTTTAGGTTTTTTCCACTTCAACTTGCATCCCTCCTTGTGCACATCGCTTACTTCCAAGGGTCCTTCTGGCTTAGCAGGCTTATCTATAACTATAACTTCAACGTCAGCCTCATCGACACCATTGATGTTTTCAGCCTTAAGCTTATAAACACCAGTATCCTTTCGAGAACTATCTATAATCGTAAGCTTGGTATTGTAGTCTTCGTTTTCAATACGTGATTGTCCAGTAAGAATCAAGTCATGTTCCTTAAAGAACCAAGTAAGCTCAGGAGCAGGTTCACCTTTAACATCGACGTCAAACTTCACAGTTTGACCTGCACGTACTTTCACCGGCTTCATCTTTTCACGATTAATGCTTGGTTTCACTGCATTTTATAGAGTTTTATTAAAAAATATTAAATTATTTAAGATATATGTATAGAAATCTTAATTAATGTATGTTTATCATTAAATTATAAACTAGCTGCATTAAACTTAGAGATGAAGCTATGCTTTGTTTAACTTATGGCCATTTTAGATTACTTATGTACATGACTGCAATTTAATTATTAAAAGCTT
>BGZK01004428.1:0-13766 GCA_005406025.1 Eumeta japonica | reverse complement strand
TCTCTACTCGGTGTTTTATGAGCGACAGACATATACTGTTGATTGTGAGTATATAACCTAAAACTATCGCCATTTTTGAAGTGATTAAAAAATATCATGAAACATACAAAAGATGATCCTCGGAACATTACAGAAACTCTTAACGTGGGTAAAGTTTAATAATGTAATACGATTATATTATTAACGATATATATTCAAAACCTCATTAAATCTTTAAATTTACTTTCAAAATAAAACCAACGGCTCTATGGACGCGCATATATGTATATTTACACACTGTTTATGATTATTATAAAATCTAACCACCAAGCACCTTTCTCTCTCTCTCTCTCTTTACGTATTAACGTGTAAAATTTCGTTGCTTATTATAACTACCATAAGCTAATTATTACTTTTATAGGATTAAATAATGATACTAATAATGTACATACACGAAATTCTAATGTACATATTCAAGAGTAGTAACTAAGAATAAAATATATTTTATAATCAATAAAAGATTTTATTAATAAATAACCTTTCCTTACATTAATATACATAAAATTTAAGTTACAACCTAAGCTTTTCTCAAGTTAAACCAATTTTAATATTAAATATTTCAACTTTGATTAATTTATCACTTCTGTCGGACGTCCTGAGACGCGCACATGTGTTTTATTACTTATTTTTTTCGCTGATAAAGGGTCCGCTAATGAAGTGATAGACAAAACTTTCATCTGGAGCTGCAAAGCTTACAAACGGATAAATAGATACTAGGTATCTGTCCGTTTGTAAGCCTGTAACTCCAAGCTCTGCCTATCTTCTATCTTACAGATAGATAGACAAACGTTGTGATTTACAAGACTGTTCACAATTAAGTGATATGTCTTTTAAAAAATTTCAAATGGCATTGAATTTGTCAGTGACATGTAATAAAGAACGACGCACGTATTGAGGTTGATATTTTAAAGGACATAAAGGGTTCATGTAACAAGACGACATGGGCGCCATCTGTTAGGGATGCAAAAGATTATTTCAATTTAATACTCTATTAATTTATGAAGATGTTTTGAATCAGGTTTTCACTTTGTACACATTTTGGAAATCGTGAAAAAATTTAATGATTCATAGAAACATATTAAAATCGCATTTTAATGAGTTTGTATTGACTATTTGTTAAATGTTTTATTAATTAATTGTTTTATTAACTTATGGCCATTGTTCAGAGTATATTAATTAAACCTATTTTATATTCTTCTGATAATGGAAAAACCTTATCATCATTGCTTTTTGGATATAGTATTATATATTATTTATATATGAATAAAGTTTTATATGGGTAATTTAATTGGCATGGCTCTCATGCATTTCGTGTTTGCAATAGTCTTTGATATTTGGTCAACTATTTTTAAAGTCATGATATATTCAAGTCATGAAATTTCTTCAAATAGAAATAAATACTTGAAATTTCTTCAAATAGAAATAAATACTTGTAATTTCCATTATGTCTGCTGCCATAACTTCATCCAATGTTACTCTATGCAAAATAAGAAGAAACTCTCACGTTTAATTGATATTCTGGCGAAGATCCATCATCAGAACAACTCATATACAAAGTTTCAAGTTATACATAAAATACCATTAAAGATTTTCTCTAGGGGACGATACCACAGCATCGTCCTCTAGCGTTCGAATATGATCCATCGTCAGAACCATTGGTATGAAATATTTCAAGTCTCTACTGTTCACCGTTGAAGAGTTCCTTGTAAGAATAAATAACCACCATTTAATCATCCTTTGGTGATCGGGACATAATCCATCGTCAGAATCATTCGTACACAAAGTTTCAAGACTGTGCTATTCACTGTTAAAAGTTTACCTATAGAAGAAACCATCACCGCTGCATCGTCTTCTAGCAATTGAGTACACGATCCATGATCAGGACTACTCGCGTGCAAAGTTTCAAGACTATGCTATTCACTGTTACAAGTTTACCTATAGAAGGAAACGCTCATCGTCTTCTAGCAATTGAGTACACGATCCATGATCAGGACTACTCGCGTGCAAAGTTTCAAGACTATGCTATTCACTGTTACAAGTTTACCTATAGAGAAACCATCACCGCTGCATCGTCTTCTAACAATTGGAGTACACGATCCATGATCAGGACTACTCGCGTGCAAAGTTTCAAGACTATGCTATTCACTGTTACAAGTTTACCTATAGAAGGAAACCATCACCGCTGCATCGTCTTCTAGCAATTGGTACACGATCCATGATCAGGACTACTCGCGTGCAAAGTTTCAAGTCTGTGCTTTTTACCATTAAAGAGTTCCATGGTGGGAGGATACTCTCAGGCTGAACCCTCTGGTGAACTAAGATACAACCCATAATCAGAACAACTTGTATGTAAACATTAGCATACTTCATAATCTTTAGATTTTAAGATTGGATCCTCATCAATTTTCAGCCAGCATCGCAATTATAAAATATTCAAAATTGGTCAAGTTTTTATTTAATTATCCCACTATTTAGGCAAATTCTAGATATAAAATTAAGTAAAGCCTCTTAGTTTTGATAGATCAATTTCCTTGAATTCTACAGAAAAACAACTCAATAAAATATTTTCTTTACTCTGTTATATGATTTTAAATAACGATTACATCACAATGTAGAAAATATACCAACAGTCTGTTAGTATACCCTTAATTTTAATATTGAAGATTTATTTGTGACGCAAAATGATTTCACAGTCATAAATTTAATTAAAATTTTTAAAATCACTTTATTCAGCTAAAGAGACTGTGATAAGTTCACGCACATCTAACACCAAGTATTCTGTTAGGTACTGAAGTTTGTTTAATGTGTTTAAAAAATATGGTGACAATGTATTACTTACCAAATATTACCAATATTTAACAAACTTGTTGAATACTAGGTACTCAAGTTTGTCACAAAAATAATAATCTAAATTTTGCTTGCCAGTTGGAAAAAGCAGTTCTTGTAGTGATACTCTGTAATCTCTTATAAGATTGAAAATGATAATAAGGACAGATTAGTTCATTAAAAGGAAAAAATTATTTGGCCTTTTTTATTTATTTTCTTTTTATTCCCAATATTTTATTCAAATCCTATCAATATCAAGTGTATTTATTTAGGACGAAGAAAATAGTGCATCAATATATTATTGTTTTCGTTATGTAATTTTGAATTCTTCATAGTTTACATATACTATTCTATGAGATTTTGTAGTAAGAGGAGGGAGGTATAGTTACAGAGACGAAATTTTTATATCATTACTGGCTTTCAATCCACGATTTTCCCACATGACCATAAAATGAATTACTTCATCCTGCATTTTATTTGATTTTGCCATCAATTTTGATTCTGATTTAACTATCGATTCAGAGCCTGATAACACTTGATTCTCATTCTGGTTTCACAGTCTGTTTCCCCATTCTAAATTTCGACTTTGATCTCACACTTAATTTCAATCCTTATCCTATTTTTAATTTCGCTTGTTATTCCATTTTCATTTCTGATTACCAATAATGATTCCTATTTAGACAAAGCCACCCAGGGTAAATATTAATATCAACTATAATGTAAGCTGTATTATCTGGAGGTAGTGTAGAATTTTATTGAATAAAAGAATTTTTAGATTCGGTTTAATAGTACAAATGTTAATAGAGCTGAGAAACAAAGTTGGTACCCTATTTAGCCAGGAATATTGTAGTTCTCTAAGAATGAAGGAAGTTTTAAAATTAATTCATTAATACAAATATGTAGATGAAGCTTAGGAGAATTGCTAGTTTTTTTAATAATTTATATAAGTGTAGATGCAAATTACGAAGGTTTCATCACAATTGCGCATGCTACAGGAATAAATAAATAAGAAACAAATTTTACACATATACCTATTTAGAATAAGGTTATTCACAGGAGGTTATTACATTTAACACCGTTAGCTATAATTAGGTTCACAAATATTTGTGTGCAAAATCTTTTATCAACATGGTGGACACCGCACTTTGAATTTATCTCTTTTGGCACTGCCCTCATGCTTCATTACCATTGATATATTTATTATTCTGTAAATTTTACCCGAAAGTGGGTTCAAAAATAAAAACAAATACAGTTCACAATATTTATTTATATTCCAAAGGCATGAGATTCAAGATATACAATTCTTTTATGTGATATCTGATATTATTGAATTTAACCTTAGGGCTGAAACACAAATATTTTGTAATTTTAATAAATAATCAGTTTACAATCCTTAATAAGGCGCTTATTATTACTTATACCGAACAACAAATATTGAAATAGTTATCAAGCAATATTTTACAATAGATTGATATTCGAACTTGTGATATTCACAATTTAATGTTTACTATACTTATGCTTAAACTCTGCAGTGGCTTAGTTAGTGATCATCGGCAGTAGGCAGTGCAGATCGACATCTTTCACCAAAATGTTACGAGCTAAGGCTGCCTCAAGAACAGAACACTTCATAACCGGTGTCTGCGCATTAAACATTAGTCATCCATTCTTGCAGTTGCGGAAGGAAGATCCTAAAATCACCATCTAAACGTACCACTCACTGATTACAGCCGGAACAGCAGCTTTCCCGAGTCATTTCTCTGAATAAATTTCGTATCTTATCCTTTCCTAGGAAGATCCCACAATAGAAATTAATATTAAACACGAGTCATATCACTTTTATCGCATCGTCGCTCCAAGAGATTCAGTTTGGTAATGCCTGCTCTGACAGTTTTCCTATCAGAAGAAGAATATGCAAAATTTGGATATAACAAGTGATCTTTGATGTGACACAAATGACAGATGAAAATCAATATAATGAAGAATTATATGATATTGACATTACTCAAAACAGATGCTTTTAAATATCTTTTTTTAAGATCTCTGTATTTAATGTTATAAATAAAAAAATATTTATTAATTTTAATCAAAACGAATTTGGGATCATCACAACAACGTTACGACATCTTGTTTAAATGCTCTCATCAATTTAGGAGGGAAATTCAAATTCTTTAGTAAGCACATATCTTCATTTTGAGGTTATAATACATTTAATATTATATGGACAACAATTTTATATGTCACGGGCACTGATTTCGACACTCAATTTTTAATTAATAACTATTCTCTAAAACCAAAATTAAAATTACAATTATTCACATATTTTGTCACAATATGGATAAAGTTCATGATTATTGGAATAGCCATAATTAATAGATGATGACAAGCGGCAACCTTTACGTAAAAGCAAAATCGATTTCGAATCCTGAATTAATTTGAGAGTCGAACTTGTTGGGTATAAAAAAGTTATTCTTATCGCAATTTTGAATTACTTTCAAGAAATAGATTAAATTAAAACTTATTGAGCACCGAAACAATAATAAATTTACTGATTTTATAATGGAGCCAGAAGGAAGGCATAGGAACTCTATAGCAGAATAGCATATCCTAAATGGAGTGTTTGAGTTTGTTAGAGTTGTCTCAGGCATTACTCTAATCAAGAGCGATTTTCAGGGTCTAGTGATGGAGCTGGAAGGTAAGCCTAAAACTCCATAATAGATTAACGCTAGCCTAGCCATGTTTAGGATTAAGGGAATTTTCTTCAAATGCACTTTGGCCATGATTGGCTTTTAGGGTCTGATGATGGAACTAATGCGGTTGGCAATGGAACTCCATAATGGAACAACATATCCTAACGTGTTTGGGCTTGTTGGAACTGTCTTGTGATGCAATTGACTTTCAGGGGTCTGATGGTGGAACCAGAAAGTGAACACGGAACTCCATAATGAGAAAATGTATCTTAGCCGTGTATGGGCTTGTTGTCTTCTTTTATTTGATTTTAAAAATGATTTCTTTTTGTAAACATTATATTCTATATTTTATTACCATGTAACATTTCCTAACATATATAATGATTCTTATATTTGTTTATTTATGTGTTTGTTAGGTTGAAATTGCAATCAATTTCAAATCAACTTTAGTATGAGCTATAGACTTGAAACTTGAAAACAAGCGTGGGGCGCATACAATAAATAATTGTTGTATAGGGTCAAGGAAATTTTGTTCTTGTATGCAAATTCAAAATCATTTTTCATCATATTTTATTTACATTTAATTTTGTTCCACAACTAGTTGCCATTTTGGAGGTAGTGACATAAGCTCGTTTATAGCTGTGGCTATTTTGGGACTTTTAACCAAAAAACTGTGACACATAGTTTTGACACTTCTTTCTTGATGTTAATGTGACTCTATCTAAAGCAATCTAAAGAGACCGAAACATGTGAAAATCTGAGGGTGCAAGGTCAGGACCCTATGATGGGCGTATTAACATTTCGCAACCAAATTGTCTCTGTAAAAATAAAAATGCTAATTTGAATTTTAAGCAATGAATTGTAATACGAAAATTTAAAAAAAATCACAACCACATATCTATGAGCCGAGCCTTTAACCATCTGTATTGTCCACACAAAAAGGTGATATAAACCATATGCAGGATTAAAACTATATGATGATTGATACATTTAATCAATCAATTACATGTTTAAAATATATTTAAACATAGTTGGGCCAGCACCAGTGAGAAAAAATTGATATAGGAACAGAAATAATGGTAAATTAAGATATTTTTATTTACAACATATAAAAGTGAAATTGAGTTAAAATAGTTTATTACTAGGTATTGAATATAATCATTAGCACATAAACAGATTTTAACATAAAATAAAAGAACACAAAACTTTAAAATCCTTAAAATTAAAATCAATTTAAAGGTAAAAGACTTAATTTCCTGAACGACCTTACATAGATTTTGTTATCAGACATTTTTATTTCAACTACTCTGACTTAGCCGTCTGCTCCAGGAATTGTTTTTACAATCCTTGCCATAGGCCATGTCAAAGGAGCAGTATTATCACTACGTACAATGACAAGATCCCCTTCTTTTAAATTGTGATGAACTTGATGTCACTTAGGCCAAATTTGTAATAATGTTAGATAATCAATTGACGAGACTTTTCAAAAGTCTTCTTTAATTTTTGTCAAAATATGCCAAAATTTCAATCTATTAATGCATTTGTCAGAGAAATCAATTTCTGAGTAACTCGTCGTAGCATTTCTTACGAGAGTGGGCAGGTGTTAAATATTCAAAGTTAAAATATCAGAAGTCACAGGACGTTAGATGTCTTGAATGTAATACTGCTTCAATTTCTGTGATGACAGTGTATAAAGCTTTAAAGGTTAGGTAATGTTTCAATGATATGTTTTAAGTATATTTAAAACTAACCCCAGCTTCCCATAAGTCTCCAAACTCAAGTGACTGAGGAATGAATTTAAAGTTAATATAATTTGAAACACAATAATTATCTATGGCATGCATATGCCATAAGCAAGTTCACAATAATTGATAAAGCTTCAAATTAAACAACTTTTGTACATAAGAAATTGTTTCTGTGAAAAACAGCAGTAAATAAGTCCAAAAATGAAATTTATTTTGTAAAGTCTTTCCCACTAAATACTGAGACATGAACATTAAGTAAATTTGATGTAGACAGATTGGGGCACTTGCACTTCAATTGAACTTGAGTTTTCAAAGCTAAATTTAATGCTGGCAATAAAGAAGCTTTTATCTTCAAAATTGCTACAACATCTTTACATTAATTGATAGAATATTTATTTGGGTTCTTTCCTTCTCTTTAAAAGCAATGTTTACCCTTTCTAAACGAGCACTCATACATAACTCAGCACTAACTTTGAAAGAGCATTACGGTCATTAACAAATGAATTCTGGTTATAGTATCTTTTAATTGTCCACGATTACGACTTAGTTTCAGCACATTTGAAGAAATCGGCATTGTAAACTCAGCTTGCAAAACAAACAGTGAATAACTAAAGCAACCGCGTATATTACACTTTTGAACACTACAAATGCACTTTCCGCAAAACACTCGCACATTTCAGGCAACTTTACCACTGTAATTATTTAATTAAACTGAAGATTTTCACGTAAAATTAATATGTTTACAAACCGCATATTTAGTGGCTGGCTGTTAGATGTCAAAGTGACAGCATTAACAACTAACAGTGTCAAACTTTCACAGACGTGTCCACAATGATGTATTTTAGTTGATGTTACAACCGATTAATGTTATCTCGAAAACTGCCCGCCCGCCGACTGGATAACGAAGGTGAATATTACGGCCTCACAGTTGATATATAACTAACGCCATGCGAAAAACACTGCACTACTATAGTTCTTGGAGGAATACAATTTATGTATAAATAAAGATGTTAATTTGAATTTTAAGCAATGAATTGTAATACGAAAATTAATAAAAAATCATAACTACACATCTATGAGCCAAAGGCTTTAACAATCCGTACTGTCCATAAAAAAGGTATTATTACTATACGTAGGCTTAAAATTAAATGATGATTGATACATTTAATCGATGAATTATATGTTGAAATTTATTTAAACCGTATCAATATCTGTTGAGCGGCTAAAGATGTGTGGTCTGGCGTTAATATTGATGAAAACCACACCCTTGTTGTAAATAAATTGCGGCCGTTTTTCTTTACTTCTTGCTTGAGCTTCAAAAAGCTCATAATGATAAATGCTCTTCCAATCCCACCATACACATAGCATCAACTTAGCATAAACTCCATAGCATAAACTTTGGAGCTTGTATTTTGATCGTAATCTTTTCGCACGTTTCAATAGAGATTTGCAAATAAGTACAAGATTTATTTAATTTTTGAGTGAGCTCGTGTGGGACCCAAATATCGACTTTTTGTGTATCCAGCTTTTTAAATGGGCTAAAACTGTTTTGTGGATCTGAGTCTATTCCCTGGTCTTTAGTTATGTCGTAAAAACTATTATGGCAATCTTGCTCTACATTTTATAATGGCATTAACTTCAACCGGAACAAGTCGACGAGAGCAAAGTTCATCTTTGACATCAAAATTACCGGATTGTAAACGCTTCAAACAGTTTTGTGCTACTCATACCGACACTGCATTAGGTCCATAAACGGCACAAACCATTTTCGCAAATTGTGTCGCATTTTTCTCTTTTTTTTTTTAAATTAAACACCGTTTTTACTTTTTTTTTCTTTTTTTTTTAAATTCCATCTGTTTAACACTATCAGAACTAACCAGATACGAACAACAAAACCAAAGACTTTTTATTGCAACATTTTTTTTATAAAATAAGAAAAAACTTTTTCCCTAAACTAATATTTATAAAAAACCTTTATATATTTTTAGCTTTGAAAATTGGACTTATTTTTCATGAACTTACAAAAATTATATATTTCATTAAATTAAATATATAATTATAATTATATATTTCACTATAAATTTATGTGCAAACTAAATATAACGCTATACTTGTTACCTTTAAGATGGAAAAACTATTTTCCATCTTAAAGGTAGTATTCGAAAATTCGTCCACTTTTGAATTGTCACACACAGTTCTCATTAAATACAGTACTTTTCGTTTTAGGCACGTATCGTTTTTGAAAAAAATCGGTTGTCTGTAAAGTCGGTTTACTGACGATAGTTGAACGTGACAACGTCATAAAATGCTGATGGAATGGTTTCATTTTTTGAAATCATAGCTACGCTCGATAATTATTTCGATCGAATAGTAAAGCAATTGATTTTACTCATCCTGAAATAGTTCTGCTAACTTATTGTTATAGTTTTGTCAATTATGGCATAACCTACAATCGCTGCACTAGCGGACCGATGCTATTTAATTTAATGATGAAGCACAAATATTCGACAATATATCACTGAACATATATTTAATATCGAAAGGATCATTGCCTTTATCGCCGCAATTATCGTTGCTATAAACAGACACCACATTCACTTTTCACTGCACTTCATACTTGACGAAAACATGTAAATGTATTATTGTATAGCAGCAGTCCACGCGGACGCATCGCTCACTCAAGTGGGAGAGAGACGCTGCCGAACGCGGAGGCCGATTGTGCCTCTTTGTCGCTCGTTCTGCGCTCCTTGCACTTCAAAGCCTTAAATGGAACGCCTCAGAGCGAGGTAGCGCCGCATGAGTCATGTTTTCGTGCATGCAGCCGTGACGCATGAGTCATGTTTTTGACGTGACAATGTCTTGATGGAGCCATCGAATTATAAGACGTTGTCACGTCAAAAGTCGCGACAAAGAGTAGAAGGAAAACTTATTTATCTTTTTTCTTTTCAATATTCATGTATTTCGCAATAATGAATGAAATCCTTCAAAATAATTTAATTAATTACAATGAAATCATAATAAATTGTCTAAGCTGTCCAATTTACAATTGTTAATCAATATCTCTTTTATTCATAACATATGCGCCGGTATTAGTTGCGGACTATATATAGATCCTGTACTGTTCTAATTTCGGCCCTTATGCATATGTCCTTGTGGACTGATATATGTCTCTGTCACATTTGTGTACTGTGAGACAGATGGTGGTCCCGTTTGTACCCTGATGGAGCACCTCACATTTTTAGAGCTCACGACCGGCCTGGACGGGATGTATTTCCGAAATCTACCTCGAAGTTTAAAACTCAACTTTCCCTTTCGTTTGTTCCGCGATAAGATCCATTCGCATTCCACTATCTTCGTTATTCCACCTTCCACTGTTCCATCGTCCGTTAGAATCGCGCTTATTCGCCAACCTCCGGCTGTTGTTATCTCGCCCCGGTGACGTCATCACGGGGCTGATTAATGACGTCACGCTTCAGTGGGGACGCCTCGGTTCGCTCCTCTCCCTCTTACCTTCCTAAAATGAAATTACCAGAAAGCCACTTTTTTTCGTAGGCATTATTTCATGAAACTTCGTCTTTTGTCGGACATTTGTTACGATTTGAATTTTGTACGTTTTATGCGGTGTATTTAGAAGATATTACTAGTTGAGAACTTGACATAAATTTGTATATTTTTAAACGAATAAAATGATTCGTGGACTTTTATTTTAAAGTCAATATAAAAACGTACTAAATCATATGTATAGGAATATCTTTCAAATAAAAGTAGAGTAAAATGTCTTTAGTTCGTTGAATAAAATGAATATTCACATACACATCATAAACAATACAAAATGGACTCACGTGAGAGACGAAAAGACTGAACTCCTGTTTGGATCATTTAACTATTACGCGAAATATTTTCAATGATCCATATAGAAGAGACTTGGCGGGCAGACCAACTCGCTCGGAAACACAAAGGCAGGCGGGGCTCCAGTTGAGACCTCGATACAAAGACGGGCAATTAAAAAGTTGATTCCCTTTGTATCGAATCCAGTAAAGAGGGTGAGTTTAACGCTCTCTGCGGCGCCTAATTGTCATACTTATTGTAAAGAGCTGTACCATTATAGATTCGGTGCGATTATAGTATAATAGCCATTTTTGGGATTGAAAGCATTTCTTAATATGAAAATTAAAATTTTGCAAAAATTTCAATTGCGACTTCAGTGATCCGTAGAAGTAATCGATCAAATTTAAATAATTTCGTATCAAACGTCTTTTTTTTTATTTGCCGAGTATAAGAACTATTGCACAAAACCGGTTACAGATTCCTTGCACGTGTATGAGGTTCACGCATATTTACATAAAGATAAACAAACCTATACATATTATACATATATAGTGGAGCGTAGTTCTGGTGGGTATCCTTTAAGATCTTTGATGAAGTTTAGGAATTCAATTATTTAAATAAAAAATGATACAAACACTGATCCGTTTATTGATCGGTTCTTCAATATCTCTCCTTATAAATTTAAGTACAGTATTTCTATCATATTACTTATAACAATCCACTTTTCTATCACAATCGATGCTTGGGCATGATCCCTCGTCACTTTTTTCTTCCTCACACTCTCTACTACTTATTCTCTTGTTTTACGCCAGCTTAGATTCTAATATTCATAAATTAAATTTCGACTTTCGTCAACGGGAACCCACATTCGCGAGACTAAGCACGGAGGCCGGTTGCCTCACATGTCACCCACACCCAGTTCAGCTACTACAATGTAATGTATTTGTATCAACAATATACGTAAATATCGATTAATTAAGTGCCATATCTTTAAAAACACCGATATTATTAAACACATTCTAATATCGTCGGGTGGCGCGTGTCCCCTTAATTAAGCACTCTTCAATCCGCCACGGCACTAGAAGCCGGCCGCACCGCGCCGTGACCGATGTCGGCGCGTGCCGCGCGCCGCCGCGTCGACAGGCGTGCACCGCACGCGTTTTTCTCATGGTATAAATTGATGCACACTCGTATCGGCTCGATTTAATGTACAGATTTATAGTGATGAATCAATTTGTATACGTTTAGGTGCACGCGTTGCTAATGATATTTGCAATGATATTGGAAGTAATCCCAAAGTCAAAATTCATCGCGGAGAAGAGAAAATTTATACTGGTCGGCAACGGATAAATCAGAAAATTGAACTGTGGTCATTTGACCGGATAGTAGACACTGATATGACAGATAAACGATAACTTAATATATTTTTATGGGATGTTCCTAATATTATATACTATCATAAACAGCGATAAAAACAAAACTTAGTCGTTCCAATCGAAGGTTTGTTGATTTTGAGGGAGTCAATGTTATGATTGTCTTAACCAATTAAACAATATTATCCGGTTAAATCGAACGCATTATTTGTAAATACCATGAATTTCTTAGCTATCGCAACAAAATGTATTTAACGAAGCTAAATATGGACTTTGTTAGAAATATTTTTTTCACTACATTAGAATGAACGTGGTACATTCCTTGCACCTGGATGTTCCCGATCACCCAACATATTATAAACATCAAAATACTGAATACCGAATATCCGGATACCAAAGTAATTACACACTTTGAACGGCAACACGTGAATGTATTCTCCGTGATCGAAATTTCGTGGCATTAAGGTAGTCAAAAATGAGCTTTATCTAACTCTAGTGATAAAGTGATAAGATACAGTAGAAGATGGTGTGCATACCACCACTTTTATACTGGAAATGGATCTTGTTACGGGGAATTGATTCTATGCATAGTATACATGAAAATATGCAATGGTCGATAACAATTTAGAGACACCGTGACCAGTATAAATTAAGTTGGTTTTAGTCCCACAAAAAGCTCAAAGTTACATCGAGCCACCGATCATCTTCAATAGATTACTAACAGGCATTCTCCGATTGGTTTGGCATAGTGTTGTAAAGTAAAAGAAAGGTATAAATTACGTTTTACGTTTGCAATACGAAATAATTCTACACAAAATTTGTGGTTAACGAAAGATTTGTAACTTTTCATCTTTAAATAAATAAAATTTCTGACGTGAGCCAAACGTAAAGCCGCAAAATAAAAAAAAAAAAACGGACAAGTGCGAGTCGAATTTTCCCACCGATGGTTCCGTTACAAATTTGCAGGTAAATATTAAAATTGTTCAGAATCGAGTTCGCAGTTTTTTCGAGCTTTCCAGAAATTCAGTTTCCAAAACCTATAAATACATATTTATAGAAGATTGGGGTTATACTAACAGTTCAGACCTAAATTGGTTAGGTGACCTAATCGAAGTTATTTTTATGATTTAATTATTAATGTATGATTTTCAGATTTTTGCTATACTTATAGCATAAGACGGTATTACTTGCCAAATTTCATAGTTCTAGGTTAACGAAAAATACCCGATAAATTTTTATTCCCTTGAGAGTGTCAAGATATACGTTTT
>BGZK01004427.1:0-13774 GCA_005406025.1 Eumeta japonica | reverse complement strand
GGAAAGTGAACTAAAGTTACAAAAAGAGCTAGATTAAGACATAAATAGCGAAGAACTTCAGAACAGTAATTAAAAATTAGTAGGACACTCTGAGCCGCCTATTTGAGATTATAAATTTCAAACTCTAAGAGAATTGCAGAGTTCGATATTAGAACCTAGAGGTATCAAAAATACTAAATTAAAGGAAAAATAGTATTGTTAAACTACCACGGAAAATAATTCCGAACATGACAACGACGTGAATATGAATGTCTCATTTGTTAAAAACAAGTTTGTAAATGGCATTGAAATGCCAAAATGACTTATGACTCTAAGAATTGAATTTAAAATAAACCTTTTATGCTGCCTTTGTAATATTGGCCCATCTAGGTACATTTACCAAAAAAGATGCCAGTTTTTGAAAAATACACATTAATGTGGATTTACTTGTTACCACGCTGAATAGAAATTAAGTTATTAAAATGAAAGTGCAGATGAACTGTTCAAAAATGTTTGTTGCAATATTTATTCCAATATCTGCTTGGAATGTAAATGTAAACATGTAAAAAATAAAGAGATGGATTCTTATGAATTTGTTAGTAATGAATGCCTAAAATATATTCAATGGATAAACTAGAAAAGACGGAAATAAAACAAAAATTTTTACGAGTAAAGCTAAACTTGTTGATAAACCATTTAAAGTTCTCAAAGTATTTGAAAAGTCTTCAAAAGTACTTTTGCATGTACTAAATGGGGGTACTAATATTAAACAAAAGTGATTTATAAAAAAGTCACTTAAATTAATTTAATTTAATTTACTAAAATTAATTTTAGTAAAAATTTTAATATGAAATTCAACAGAAAAATAGAGTCTCAATTCCCTTTGGTAGAAGTGAAAACAAGTCAGTTTGCATACATCGGTGATCTACATTTGTGATATTGAGACTGAGTTAATTTGTTCCACTGTTTTCTGCACCGTATGTAAAAAACTTGGACCATAAACTGCGGCAGCTATTTAGGCACACTTACGGCTACTAATAAAACATATGGAAAACGCATTTTTTCTGACTTTATATTTTCTTTCAGATAATAGTTCTAGTCAGTACTGAAAATAAGTATATTTTTTCGATTCTTTGCTGCTTCACAAAGAGTTTATTGGAATTCAATCCACGACGTTGAATTACCCTTGAGGCCGGTCATGGTAAAAAGAGCCCCTGATGTTAGGCGAACAAATTAAAATTGCCAGCTGACAGCATTGTTAACTATGGTACTGATAAAGGAAATTTCGGTGACTGTAACAGTTGCACACAACGCTAATATGAACATCAAAATTGAAATAGTCTCGAAAGAAGATATTTCGAAGCTGGAAAAATTCACTGCCTTTAAATAATCCAACTTTTAACGCTACGATGCAAATACATCAAGCACCTTAGAAATTGGGTGGTTCTAAAATTGTATTGAGAAATTTAAGCTGTTTCATTTGCGTGCTTGCAGATAGTTCGTGTACATAGTAAAATTTAAAATTTTTAGTGATAATTTTTAAGTCAGAGTTTGAAAGTCTCAATTACCACTAGTTGAGGTAATGCTTTCTGCCACTTTAAAACTCCCAGAGTGCGGATTAGAATTTGCTAGGGCTAGGCAGGCACTAAGTGTTTCAAAAGTAAAAGCGAATGATATTTCTACAAAACGTCGAATTTAACATTTGTGAAAGTCACAATTATGGGCTTTTGTAAAAAGTGGTTGGTCATATACCATTTATGTACAAAATTATTTCTGTTCCTTCGATGACTCTGCAGATTTTCAGAATTTAATCAATTTGACTAAAATCCTGGAAACTCACTGAAGCATCTTTAATATTCTGTGTTGCAAAAACATTATAAATCTAGTAATAGAGATTAAGCTCAAACAGTGCATCATTACTTTAATTTTGTTTTGTTAAGGATTTTGGTTAAAATAGCTCTAAAAATTTTTTTATTTTAATAAAAAAATTGTGAGGAATCACATTTTAATGAAGATAGTGATTTTAGGTGATAGTTTTAACTTTGTCAGTAATCAAATATTCGAGTTAAAGTTTTATTTTAGGTTTCGCCAAATCATTATAAATTTGGAACGTTACCATCTTTCGTCAAACATGCACTTTTTATTACAGCTATATATTCTTTTCCATTCCATTTTAAAATCATTCCATGAAAATAAATTTATTGTCTGATTTAACTACTTTGTACTCTCAAACTACTTTAAGAAATTATATCCCGCTTATAAGTTAAAAAATTCATACTGTTATAATTACTTCATATCAAAGTATTGTTGATAAATTCTGCGGGATAAATTAGGTTTAAATAAAATTGTGAATTTCGTGTTTAGAAGAGAGTCACCCGTAAATGACCTGCAGCACTTTTGGCAGCACAAAAATTCTATAAATAAATGCGGCATGTTTCCTAACAAAGATTTATTTGTATTCAAATTTTAAATAAAATTAGTAGCAGTTAAATTCTCTAATTTTGCTTACAGGAAATATGTGGAGCTAACAGACATTATGAAACCTAGTAGTTTCAACCGATAAATATAATGGTCAATACCACAGTGTGGACGGAATTTCATTTTTAACTTACTATATAAAAGCATTGGATTTGGTCAAATGATTTTGCAGCTTTAGGTATTTTAGTAACAAGAAATATGTTGAATAATTTCTAATTTAGATTGTTGATATGGGTGGAGAAAAAACAAATAGTATTTCACGACTAATTTGTATTTCTGCTAGTTTTACATACTACACTTTTTCTCAGAGATACAGTCACAGAACAAAATATATCGACTTATGTTTTATAGATCTCTTAAAAGTCATTGCTGATCTGTGTTGGTTAATATTCAGTTCATTCATATTGGTCTTTGGCTGTGCTCTTTTTGGTCCACAATACACCGTATATTATCTATGACCATACTAAATTCTGTGCATATTTGACATGTAATAAAAATTATACATGTAGAACATAAATAAAATTTGAAATTTCGATAAAATAATACTTCACCATTAAGCTGCTACTTCTATAGTGATTGATCAGTATGAATTACGATAGAGAGCTAAATGATTGTGTTAAACATTTGTTATATTGATTTATATTCTTGTCAGTGATCTGTATATAAACTAATTTAAATTAACATCAATGAAATTATGAAAGAACTGTTAACTTTCGCTAAACTTCCTTTATATTTAGATATTCAAAATTGTATAAACATTTATCATGCTCACATACATATGTACCCTTTAGTTAATCATTTTGTAGATTCGTTATGAGCTACTTGTTTTCATAATGATGACGCCTATTGACGAGAAGAAAGATGAAGGTATGTATCTATTGCAACATTTATGCAAACATTTTTATTATTTATAATTTTTCATATTAAAATTTTGATATCTGTAGTTATGAAGTATTAATGTTAATTAACAATGATAATAAATTGAATATGATCGATTGCCCGCGTTTATGTTATTGTTTTGTTTTATCTTACATGTAACAATAAGTAAGCAATATACAATATACCGTACTTAATAAGTTTTTCTTTCATTGGAATCCAGTTTTAAATATATTGTTTCATGTGTGCATAGATTCGCATGTGGGATGGTCCGTGTCAGATGGTAGGTCACGGCCACGGCCCGCGCGTCTTGTGCTCACCATGGAGGCGGTGAGCAGCGCGAGGCACCAACGCCACTTCCACACACCACACTAAGGAGCCGCATTCGTGCCCCATGCTAGTAAAGATATTACACATTTCACTGCTTTTTATTATAAAATAATCAATAACCAATCTCATGTAAGAATTTCCTGATTGAAAGTTATGTATAGCAATTTATTAGTTGTTTTGTATGAAAATACCATGTTTTCTATTCGCTACATCTGTTTCTAATATTCATATGATTTTATAAATTATTGATTTCTTTTGTTATTTTATCCAGCTTACCTTTTTACTTTGTAAAACAGTAAAAATAATATATTTTGGAAACATACATATATGTAAAATTGGATAACCAAAAATAAGTATCAAGTGTCATTTCATGTTTGTGCTCTATTATAAATTATAATCAATAATGCACATTACTTTCTGTAGATTTTAATGAGATTAAAGTCTAAAACAATTGGCGCAACCATAGCTAAATGGAAACAGTTAGTAGAATTTAAAAATATATAAAAATTAAATAGAAACAAAGAAGCATACTAAAGCACTAATTAAATCTTTGTACATTTATTTGACAGGAAAGAATGGTTCAGATAACCCGCCAAAAGTTGGTGGTTAGGACTCAGTATCAAAGGTGGTGCTGAGCATAAACTTCCAATCCTAATCTCCAAATTTATAAAGATCAAGCAGCAGATCAAACGGGCCAATTATTTGTTGGGGATGCTGTTATAAAAGGTAATTTTAATTATTTGTAATTGTTACGTAATTGCAAAAAATAACTACCATGAAAAATATTCAAAATAATGCTCTATATCTCTTATCTTTAGAACGTTCCAGGTTGTAATAAATCTTGTTTGTCATCAAATGTGATATACCTTGTTTTGTATATGAATTATAGTTTGTTTATATTCAAGTATGAAGAGTACATAATATCAAAAATTCCAGCTCAGAAGAGTTGGTTACCTTTGGTGATCATTGCATTTACAAGTTAAGTGTGATTAACTAAAAATTAGTGGATTCTGTAGTGCTTTTCTGTATATCGGTTTGCTGAATATATACCTTCTGCTTTTCCATGTGTTTTAATCAAAACCCAATAAAGTTATTTTGTAACAATATAGATCTCTACAAAGTTGAGAATACTGATAAGGTTTTTAAAATGATGACTATAATCACAAAAAAATATTTCATATGGGTGAATATTATTAATTTGGTTCAGACCCTTAATCAGATGATATGATTGCCCCATTTATTGAAAGGTTTTATGATTTTATAAAAAATTACTATCTGCTAAATCAATATCAACTAAATTTGATATTATAGTACCTTGAGATATTGAGAAGCATACAGGATTTTGTACATTGAAAAGTGCATATTTTACATTTGAGAAAAAGGGATTCAGGGTAGAACCTTTGATGGAAATCAATAATGGGACAGAATTTCTATTCAAATAAATACTCACATATGGACAAACGGTTTTATTTGACAGTGAATGGAGAATATATAATAGCGGTAACCATGACGATGCCGTAATATTCTAAGAAATGCTGGTGATATTGTTGTGCTCACTGTAAAACATTATCGAGGTTGCTACACCGTTTTTGCAAAACAAGGTACTTTATCTGCTTTTTGTTTGAATTTTTGTGATTTAAAAGTGCTTTTACTTTTCTGTTAATAATGAAGAAAAATATGAAACAAGTCAGTTGATTTTTTCAATATTGCATGTATTAAAAAAGGAATTCATCCTAATATTTGCTTGGATTACAATTCAATTTTGGAATAGCATTACACATACATTTATATTAAGTGTGTCAGACAATTTTATACATTTATAATGCATAACAAAGGTGTTTTGTCTGGTGTTAGTTTCAATTTCTGAATCATTTGGTTCTAATTTTATATAACTAATTTTTATTTGATTATTTAATTCAACTAAATTTTATCATATTTATTAATGTTTTATTCCAGTAAACATTTCTTTAATAATTCATTAAGTGTGAATATCTGTTCTTTAATACAGCTGATGGTGCATCAGACACCGATAGCAGTACTGGTGATGATCACCCTTTCACATGGTAAAGCTGTAGATTCAAACTGCAATGTAGAGAAACCCACCGAACAAACCAATGGAGGGTGGCAGGTAAATTATAGATTTTCTCAGTTTGGACATTAAAGCTCAAGAGAATAATCCCTGT
Source organism: Eumeta japonica (assembly GCA_005406025.1). Taxonomy (NCBI): domain Eukaryota; kingdom Metazoa; phylum Arthropoda; class Insecta; order Lepidoptera; family Psychidae; genus Eumeta; species Eumeta japonica. Next base: position 7,928 of record BGZK01004427.1, on the reverse strand, counting down.
ACTTGATATTTTTTATCAAGCACTTAAAAATTTTCTGAATGTGAAATATAAATATTATGAATAGTTTGCCATAAGAAACTAGTTTGGATATTAAGAATAGAGTTCTGTTTCCTATGATTATGTTTGTTATTATGGTATGGAAGTATAAGTTAGTAAGGGAAGAAAGTAGAAAGCAGAAAAATGTGATCCAAATCGCTAAGGATTATTTTAAAAATCTGAAATAAATCACAATAATAAAGATAATTCACAAATTTCAGTTTTAATAATAAACAATCTATCTCGATCTAATAGCTCGTTCATTTCTGTGAATTTTAGTGTAATTTGTACTAGTTGTTCTATATATACTTGTGTCAATATTATTTTAAAGTTGTGTCCGATATTCTTCATCCCACTGTTCATTTCTGATTCTTTTTATTATGCACATAGAACTGAAAGACAAGCTTCATCTAATTAAATGTAATCCATCTTTTTATATTATATCATTCACAATTTGTTGTAATGATATAATGTGAAAGCTGAATTACAAAATTAGAGTAAACCAAAGACTCAATTATTCAATTTATTTTTACATTGAATGTCCTATTACTCTTCAATGCACCTCGCCAGAATCAGTCGAGTGGTAGTGGCACCAATATCATTGTAGCGATCACTAATTTTGTAATGTTGGTACTGATGTGAATAGATTAGTTTCGGAACATAAAACTGAATACTGAAATGACAGTTCCACTGTAATGTGGTCAACTGAGTAAAAGAAGTGGTATTTACGATGTTCCTTGACTATTTAATTTTTGCTCTAGAGGTCGGCAAGTTGAATTGTCAAACCATTATCAATCCAGTGAAATCTTAGAATCTTTCATTGTTTTATTATGGTGATTATTGATTAGAAATACAATTTACAATTGATTAATCGATATTTCACAAATCAGTTACCAAGTGTTCAGTCAGACAATTAAATTACATAATCTATGGTCTTCTTCCTATACATTCATTATACACTAAGACTATGGTATCAAAATATTGATTTCATTTAAAGAAAACATTCTTTTGGTCTTGAATAATACTATATAGTATTATAGTAATGTACATATATATGTACATTGTGTAAAACACACTATTATTAACAAAATTAATTGTTATGAATGGCTATTATCATTTATTTCATGTCTATGTAAGCAGCCAAGTATATGTTTACAACAAGTATTGCATTTTGTTTTATAAAAATAATATATTATCTATTTAAACCATAAAGAATAAATGTTGACAATAAATTCTTTGTTAGAAGACATATTTAGAGGATTTGGTAAAGTTTTGCCATATTAACAGGATTGTCTTGTTTTGTTACTCCACTGTAGGGCATACACTCCCACAATATCAAACCAGGTTGAGAGACTTGGATCTTAAGTCTCTAGGCTGAGTATACTACTTGAGGCTTGTTACATTGATGATAATATTCAGGATTTGTCATCACATTAAGGTGTGGGTCGAAAACTTTACCATGCTTTCTGAAGTATGGAGCAAGTAGTTTAATTTGAAGTAAAATTTATACATAAATTAGAAGTTGTATGACTTGCTGCAACATTATTATATATTAATAAAAATATACATGAAACTTCATGACATTTTTATCCTTATTTAAATCAATCCGTACTTAAATTGCCTTTTGCATATTATTTTACAGAACATGGAGTTAAATGTAATAATAACTATCTAATCAATGTTCATGGATTTTGTAACAGAGTGCTTGGTGTGGACGGCGAGGGAGAGTCGGCCGGCGAGTCGCGCAGCGGCTGGTAGGGCCTCGCGGTCACCTGGATCGAAACCGGCCAAAGAATGTGGCATATTGTATCTGGTAATTATAGTGCTGTGTCCCATGTTATATTAGGGTTTAATCTCTGTTGACTTTAGTCCCATACACTTGTAGAAAATTATTTGTTCAAACTCCACTTGGAATACAAGTAAAATGTCTAGGTAGATGTAAGCACATCTTTTTCTTATCAAAGAATTTATAACTGTTTTTAAACAGATATGGTCTAGCAAGAAAGGGCTAATAACTGAATGTGTTTTATTACTATATATATATTACAAATAAATGTCGGTTAGGTCCTTGTACACATTATTAAGAAATTTGGTAAAACCAAATGTGCATGCCTTAAGCACTCCTGACATACATATAGTTATTTAAATTAGAGGTTAATGATAATATATGAGCTTTTCTCCAAAATCCTTTTTGAAGTTCTTCAAAACTTTCCGAAGTCACTAATTAAAATTATTATACAATAATTGTTGTAAATATAAACATATTACTAATTACATTAAAAATAACTTTGGAATTAAATAAAATGTTTGAAAGTAATTAAAAAAAAAAAAAAAAACAAATTCTAGGACAGATTTGAACCCGGCATCGCGCGCGACTTAAACTAAACAGTTGAACTAAATTGTACAGCTGATCCTTGAGCGATGAAAATAGTTGTTTTGTTTTTGATATACACCACCATCTGTTGGCAATTACAAAAATATAAAACATTCATTTCATTCTCCATTTCAGATATAAGCGAAATGACAGATCAAAAACATGAATAACTGCAAGTTTAAAAATTCAATTACAGCTAATTGGTACTATATTAAGCTGTGATTTTCAATACAGTTATTCCCAATCCATTACTGATGAGATTTAAAAGAAATTAAGTTTAAAAGTTAAATAGTTTTTTAGTTATTGATTACACAGATTTTCAGGCGACAATAGGAGCATACCCCAGCTTAAGGAATGCAAAATTAACATGTCATTCTCCTAAAATACCGAAAGCAGTGCCAACTAATATCTAAACAACTGTATTAGTTTTTGTTACAATGTACTTTATTACTTTTAATTGAAAAGGAAAAGAATTAGAAAGCAGTAATAAAATTATAGTCTAGTATTATTCAAACCCACAATTGTTGTATGGTTTTACTTTTGAAATTTACAACTAATAGATTGCCTGCAGTGACATACAGCATGTAGCTCACTCTTACCCTCAAATCTGCTCTTTCACTATGAATTGCCATTCAACAATTTGAAATTAATTCAAGAGGTTTGGCAGATGTGTAACACCTTAGCAAATGAAAAAAATATTAAATTCCAGTGTTAATAGTGAAAGAAGTTATGTCTATGTGCTTGTTACAATATACATCATGATAAAGTTATTGCATTAGACTTAACATGTTATTTTGCAGTTGTTTTGCAACTTAAAACAAAGTATTTTTGTGTCAGTTTCTATTACCCAGTACTCATAACTTAGCAAATATGAGTATTAATTTATTATTACAAAAATTTTGATAATTTTAAAAATAATTATTGCTGTAAAGAATTAAAGAAAAGAAAGAAAACAAATTGTTTTCCCTAAAGCAGTGATTTCTAAAGTTGTCTGGCTATGACCCATCTAATACAAGCTTGCAAGCTCGAGACCCACCTCTAGGAAATTTAACTGTTACTAATATGAATACAGGACTTTTAAATAACTTTTATTACTTAATTAAATAACTACATCAATAAAGTTATTTCAGTGGCAAGAATGAAATTGTATCCCATGTTTCTGCCATTACAGTTTTAATATCAACTTCAACTCGAATTGCTTTTAATCGCTAATGAGTTTTATAAGTACAATTTATTTGGTATTTAGTTTTAATGTTTACTATATTAGAAAATCCGCCCCACATAGGTATCAGGTAGTATAAGGAAGGAGGACTTTCATAGCTTCAAACAGGCATTCATGGTTACCACCAACCGAGAGCCAGAATTTCGTTAATTGCTTATGATTGAAACTATTTTTAGTGACTGACAAATCTTCTATTAAAAAAATAAATCAATTAGTTCTTCACATTTGTTTTGTTGACATATCAGTCGGTAGGTGGTCTTGAAATGAGTTACAAATCCAATTCAACAAGTTGGGCTTTTTCATCTCACCAAAATAGTCTTCAAAGTTTTTTAACAATGATAAATGGGTGGAAATTGCAGACACTACATTCTTCTTTGGCTGCATTTCGTTTTGAACAATAAAAGTTTCAAGTGTCTCCAAACAATCATACTTCCCATCCTCAATACGACTCTTCTACAGCAACAACTTCTTTCGTGAACGCGAATTTTATCGTGAACTGTAAAACGCTTGATCCATTCAACCTTGCAAATACAAATTGAGTTCATTCAATTTTGAAAAAATGTCCGCTGCATATGTGAGTTTGAGAGGAATTCTTCGTCCATTCTATGGTCAATATACTTAGTTTTTCCTTTAAGTAAATTATAATTTCATTGCATAATTCCATTAATCGTGTCAGTATTTTTCCTGGATAACCCGCAAACTTCTATGTAATTGATTCCCATATAAAAGTGGAAGAACTGGTGTCGGTATATGTATTGACAGTGCACGGCAATGTCCATATAATTGGCTTGCAAAACAACATATTTTCATGTCTTCTTTGCTATATATAATGCAAAAAAAACAATTGAGATAGGCCTTGTGCATGTGGTAGACTCATCTAGTTGCAGAGCATAATATTTACTACTAATTATTCTCTGATTAATTCATCTTCTGTCTGTTCGCCATTTCATCAATTCTTCATGCAACAGTATTACTTGATAGTGGTATGCGCTCGATTTCTTTTTTACTTTTTCTCCAAACATTGCTTCAACAGCATCTTTAATCAATGGTATAAAATAAGTCATCACCAATCGTATGAGCCTTACCTGTTCTCTCTCTTTAAGCTAACGAGATACAATGATATATAGCATTTTTATTGATATTAATGACATGAGAAATAATGTTTTGAAGACTCCATTTCTAACAATATTTTTAATTGTACAGTGGAATCTTAATAACTTGAATGTCAAGAGAAATGCAAAAATTGAAGTAATGAGTCAATTTAACAAGAACTTCGAGATGCACATGATTGTGTACAAGAAACAAACATAACGCTCACAGCTAAAGTTTCATGAATGTATTTCTTCATTCAATGTACAAGACAAAACAATAGATTGGAAGCCTCGAACCAAACATTCATTTTGGAATTTATTGCTATTATTTTGGGGAATTCCAAGTAAGACGTCATTATTTTTAACCAACTAACTTTCACGAGTCTCCTTTTGAAATTGGAGTCATAGAGTATAAGTATGTATTATCAATACTGGTAGGGAAATAACATTTTGTTTGAGTTACGAAGTCTAAATAATTCGAGATACCGATGATATTTAGGGGTTCATTGAAAGGGAATGGGCAATTTTTCTAATTTAATGGATTCTGACTTAACGAGGTTCGAGTTATTGAGATTCCATTGTATATAGAATGGGAATGCTGTTTCTATATGATGTGCCAAATGCATTGAGGACGGATCATCGTATCATGATTCCAAGTGAATCCTAGTTCCATATTTTCAACAACTCTGACAAATATTTATAATCAACTGGCGGCTAGTTTCTTGCTACCTGTTTCAACCGCTTTTTCATTATTATTTTCAAACGTAAATAATTTGTTTTGAATAAGATTACAATGATGTACCTCTAACGAACACGACACAACGTGAAATAAACTTCGTAAAACAAAAGACGTCTCTGCTCGAACTTCGGACTCATAAAATGCATTCGTTCGCCTCCCGCGTCCCACCCCTGAACACGCAAGCTGCTCGCGCTTTGGAGTCGGTCCAGCGTCAGCCCGCCGCCTGGTCGTCGGCCTGATTGGGTGCTGTCTTTCTATAGGCAGGGCCCACTCCTATACCCAGGGAACCCAGTTTGAGAAACCCTACTCTTAAAATAACAAACAAATAGTACTAAATAAATTAATTGGTCTGCAGACATTTTTACTTCTGCAATGATTGTAAGGGCTATTTTGATGTGTACTTTCAAGTTTCCTTTGATCGTATGCAATTAAAATGTAATGGTTCCTATTTTTATTTATAAAAATTTTAATGCACAGATTCATAGATTCTATTTGAATAAGAGAAAAATATTACTTTGATTCCAATTCTGTTTTTATGTCATTGTGGTATTTAGATTTATTCTATACTTTATGCAATTATTTCATTATGTGGCCTACAGTACCTCTTGATGATGGGCTACGTGACCCGCCACGTTTGGGTAATGGACACAGGACCTGGGCGCTTGAGGTAATTCAGCATTGTGTTGTTTCATTAATTCAATAAACTCTATAAAAAATATTGACAATTTCTTAATTAAAGGAGAAGATTGATAAGGGCAGAAAATGTTTTCTATCGAATAGTATTGTTTATACTAAATGTCTACAAATACACATTATAATTTATATTTATTGTCTGTTTCAAAACAAATTAGTTTCCACTCCATATTTATTTATTGGTTTTCTTTAATTATATATTCTTTCAATAACCCAACAATTTGGATGTTACACATCAGCATGTAGTCTTGTGATGGTCAAATATTCTAAGTATTCTTGTTCTGTCATTATTTTGTAATGTATTCTAATATTCGAGATGATCAAATTCATATTGACATAGTCATTTGTATGTCATATAATGTATGAATATGAAGAATATGGAATATTTCTCAAATAATATATTGCGGGTGAGACCCCTGACCTATAATACAGGTACAGTGGAATCTCAATAACTCAAATGTCAAGGAAATGCAAAAAATTCGAGTTAACGAGTTTTCGACTTAACGAGAATTTTCGAGATAACATGACTGTCGACAAGGAACAATCATAACATTCACAGCTGTGTTACTTACAAAGTTTCAGAATGTATTCATTCATTGTATGTGTTCGGGAACAAAAACAATAGATTAGAAGCCCCGAACCCAACATTCATTTTGAAATTTATTGCTATTATTTTGGGAATTCCAAGCAGATGTCATTATATTTTACCAACTACGATTTACGGAGTCTCCTTTTGAAATTCGAGTTATAGAGTATAAATATGTAATATCAATACTTCATAGGAAATAACATTTCAATAGTTACAAAATTCAAATAACGAGATACCGCGTATTTAGGGGTTCATCGGAAGGGAATGGCAATTTTTTCTAATTTACTGAGGATTTCAATTTCTCAAGGCTCTTGTTATTGAGATTCCACTGTATTCTGTATCCAACTTGGGCACCAGTCTGTCACAATCCTAGAATAATCATTTATTTGTAAAATATACTCTTAGAGACATGCTGCCTGATTGTGGAGAGAAATAAATAATTATTGTTATTTTATGTCAATTGTTTGTACATTGTAGGTGCGGGCGCGACCTCATCTTACCACGGGCGTGATCCACGTCGACGACCCAGCATATGTCGCAGTGGCTCAAGAGCATTTCAGACAACATTGTTGGTTTGACTAACCTTCTTTCAGGTTTAATCGCATCTAAATATTACATTTTACCTAACTTTTTTTTTCAATCGTTATCAATCATTTGTGTTAAAAAAGAATTCTTTATATGTATTTTAAGTACTGTTAATATTGAAAATTGTAACCTGTATAGTCAAACAATTATAAAATGGGACATATCAAACAATTACAAAATCATCATTTCACCATGAAAAGTTTTATTTGAAATTAAACAAGCTGAAAAAGCTAAGAAGTGGAATGTTAATAGGAGCTAAAGTATTTTAGTCACCATTGACTGAATTACCCATTTTATTATTTAATATTGTTTAGAATATCTCATGGAAAGCAAAATTGTTATTTACCCAGATGAAATTATGAATCGTAACCTGCCGGCTGGCGTGGAGCGCATATAGAGTACATGGTTGTTGGGTTATGAAGGCGTGGTGCAGGCAGCTCAACCTTGGCAGACGTACCGCCCAAGTTTCTTATACCAAGGGCACAGATGTCATGCTGTTCGAGGTTCCTAACTTGATTGTATATCATAATATTCATAATATTACTGTAGTAGTTATTAGTGCATAAAGAATGAATCTCTTTGAATTACATATTGGTAAC
>BGZK01004426.1:0-13780 GCA_005406025.1 Eumeta japonica | reverse complement strand
ATTACTTTAGGAGTCCACGCTCTGTCGATTCATTTTATATTTAATGATTCAGTATTTGTGCAGAATCACCCGACGCGTTGCATACTTCACGTAAGTTTAGTATTCTTAAAATTTAATACCTCAAAACGTCAAAGATATTTTTTTCTTTGAAAATTTCTGAGTGCCCATGAGGTCAATGCTCGCGAACACGGAGGCGGGAGTTTCATTTCAAGACTTCCTACACCGCATCACGTCTACTAAGTGAACTTATATGCGTGTTGAATTCAATTTATTAATTTTTCAGGCAATATCGACGCGGCGGCCATCGATCACGGCCCGCGGCGAGTCCGCCGTCCACCACCCCGGTGGCAAGATAAGGGAAACTTAATTTAATGGCGGACTAATTATGTAATGGAGGGTGCGGCGGACCGGTACCTACTCCCCCCCTTCAACCGCCGCCGACACCCTGGAATATTCACCGACGACTGCGCACCCTGCACACGTATACGCATATATAACACGTACGACACGCGCGTCTCTTTCCGTTTGCCAGCGTTCGCGATGCAGTTAATTAATTAATGGTGGTTTTACAATTATCGTTGAGCGTGGCGCCCGTCCGCGCAGCGTTTGATGCATCAACCATCCGCAGAGTTTTGATTGGCACGGCTCTTGTGCGACATCTGGTGTGATCGGGATTTAAAAGGTTTCACGAGTTGTACTAAGACAATGACCCATCCATTTCGTACGAAGCTCTGCGTTGAAATATACATTGCCCGTGGCAAGCATGGCGACGATTTACATAGACAGAGCACACTAACAACTATCGAAACTAAGCAGTATAGATTGTTATATATTGCAACTACTAAAACTATGCAATATATAGTGGGTAAAGGAAAAATTATTAATCCAGACATTATAATATGAAATCGACAATATTAAATATTTCCACAACATTCTCTTACGCATTACGCGACATAAATGAATCCGGAGTGGAATAAGACATACAAATCACCTATGTATTAAAGGCACATATCTTCAAAAAAAATAGTTTCAGTGACCCTCCCTCAGCCCTTCCAACAACCCGATCCCCCTTCATTAGATACTACTTCCACTAAAAGGCCGGCAACGCCTTCATGACTCCTTTGGTTGCGCGTCCATGCAACAACGGGACCATCTATTATTTGATAGCTCGCCTGTTTGTTTTCCCCTCGATTACGCTTTTTTAAAAATTAATTAAGCCACGCAACGAACGCGGACACAATATTGTGTCTAAGAAAGAATAGTTATAATAAAGCCAGTCTAAGTTTCATAACAATTTTCTGTCTAATATGTATATCTAATATATTCTACATTATTTTATTTTCCATTTCAAGGGACGTCTTAGAAAATCTTAATCGAACTAAATTGGTGGCATATTACAGAAAACAAAATTTTAAACCCCAAGCAATGGATGCTTGAAACGATCGTAAGATGTCAGTGAAGCAAGAAAATAAGCGAAAAATCATACCGTGAGTATGATGTCGTTTGTGTCTAGTACCTTCTAAGAAATCAATGTGCACTTATAAAAAAATAAATAAGAATATAAGATCGAACGGTATGTTACCAAAATCACATATTATTATTTATGCATTGCAATATTTTCTACTTTTATAAAAATATATGTGCATTTGAATCTTCATCTTGATCTGTTTTCTACCTAAAGCGATTCTGCAATTCAGACAAACGCATGCACACGGGTGGACATTTGCCAAATTGATGGTGTTCAGCATGAATCTATGGTCGTTTAATGGCGGCAAAATGGCTGGTTACAACGAAAGCTCCATGAAATCATAAAACGCAAAAAAGTGACAAAAACAATTTAACAAATCACATTACGACTCTACATATTTTAAGGTTTACAAATAAACGATATATGAGTGTAGAACAGTTAACTGCGTTAATTTCTATATATAACTTGTTTTGTTGAAGTGGAACTTCTAATGCGACTTCCAACAAGGTTGCGTTAAACGTTTAACGCTACCATGGAGGGGGTATGAAAGCACTGTTGCGTTAAACGTTCAACGCTCCTGGAGAGGGGGATAGAAAGTGGCAATCGAACGCATGCGCGTATTATACCTGTTACAGGCCAGCGCGAGCGTTAGCAACGAGTAGTGTCAATATTCCAACGCAAGAGGGAGACAGAAAAAAGATCGTCTCGCTATTGTTTTTTCCTGTAACGCGTGCGACGAAAACGCAATTTCTACCTTCCTATTTTCATTTCCACATGAAGTTTCACTTCTTCCGCTCGGAGGGACTCCCACTACTATTTTTTATGACCTATTTTGTTTAAAACAAAATTAAATAAAATACGAAACCTAAGATCGACGTCAACGTCTTGAACCCCGAACGTTCTGGAGTAAAAAGGTAATGAGAATCGAACGCGTTAGATTCGAGTGTAGTTCGATAAAACTTGGAAATCGACGTGATCCCATCGCCCAGTGATATAACGCACTGACCAAGATCTGGACGGATTCGTGTTAATGGCAATCGGCTAAATTTAAATCCATCCAAATGTTCGCACAAAAAATGTTTACAATACGTTCGATTATAAACTGCAGAAGCGTTAGTTATAAATTCAAAGACATTCTATATATACGTTCGGCTTAAAAATGTTTAGAATCCTTGCCGTTACTGTGTAAACTAACAGAAATGTTAGTAAAAAAAACCTGAACAGTCATTATCGTCGATGGCACGAAACTATAAAAATGCCAATAGCACGAAAAGCACCAATAGCACGCTACGCAAACCTGCAATTACAAAATACTATAATTTTCCGGGCTATTATTGTTGATTATATAGGCGATATTACACATCAGAACTTTGAAGGTAAAGGCAGAGTACGTAAAATATATCCCCATACTAATATTGATAGCTATTATCATTGGTGAACTTACTGTAGGACCATAATAAAATTTTAGAAATGGCTGCTTAGAAACTGTAAAATAAAAAACATATTTGAATTTTAATAATGGAACTCTGTGCCAACCTTATTACGTATTATCCACCAATCCGCCCGCGTAGCCGCAAAATGAATTCTTCATTCATACATCGGCTTATAATTAGCGACGATCCTGATCGCTATCGCGATCCTACCCTCGATGCCACTTCATGTGACTGTCGACTCCGAACTCGGTCCCAATGTACGTGGATTCCGATTCTGATTGCGCTCTCGATCCCGCCCAGCTCTCAATTTGATTTGTTCTTATTCCGATCACGGTCATGATTTTGATTCTAATTTTGGTCTCACGGTCGTTTACGATCTTGGTCTCGTTCGAACCCGACGAAGGCAAATTCTTGTATCAAAGATAATTTATGTTACTTGGGGATAGCTTTGCTGTCTAGGGTGCAAGAATTTTTAAAATGTGCAATAACATAAATGTGCAGATGAAGCCAGTTTAATATTAATAGTTTAATTTGCTCAAGAAATTTCTTATTAATGAAGCAATTCTTAGCATCAGTTTAGTAATTCGATTCATTAGTAAAAATACGCAGACAACGTCAAATACGAATGCTAGTTTCCTTTTTCAGAAAAGTTCCCATTCGCAAGGACTACATATCACCAGTTTCATTGTAATTGTATGAATGTTTTAAGAATGAAAAAAAAAACAACATACACCCTAATTATTATATTACATTACGTTACACAACCCCACTCCCTCCACTTAATTGTGAAAAACGCATACACAACTGTTCAAAGTCGTACCCCGCTCCGTAAAAAGTTTCATACAAAATTTAACCCCCTCAACTCCGATAAAATGAAAATTACGCACACATTCACGCAACTACATAAAAACAAATAAATATGGCTTCTAAGGAAATAAAAATAATATTAATGCAATTTTATGGTCAGTATACGGTATACAAAAATAAGATAGAGACTACCGTTCTAACTATACACCAATTTTCATTAAGGCTGGTGAAACTTGTTGTTAAATTATAAAAGAACATACAGACATATAGTAGCTTATTACTTGTACAATCACATGGTTTAATTGAACACCAATTTTCATCATAATCGGTGAAATGGTTCTTAAGTTATACAGACCGACAGACAGACAGTAGTTTATCATTTTACGCAATCACATAATCTAACTGTAAACCAATTTTACCAAGATTGGTGAACACAGTTTGAGTAATAAAAGAAAATGCAGACAGACAAACAAACGACACACTGACAAACAGTAGTCCTTTATTTGCGCAATTACATATTTTACTGAACATACATTTGTAAACAAAATCAGTGAAATCTTTTTCAAATTATAAAAAGAAGATGCAAACAGACAATAGACAGAATGACAGACAGTAGCCTATCATATACGTAACTACATGTTCTACAGTGTACCAATTTTATCACGATCAATGTAGCCGTTCTTGATTAATAAAGGACATACAGAAAGCATACATTTTAAAATGGTGAAATTGCAGTTAATAATAAAACGAATATCAATCACGCATTTTAAATTGAATGTACAGGTAGATGCTACAGATTTATACAGTATAAATATAGACGTTGCATCGTCTGTCATTTGTTTTATAATGGTGACAAAGAAAATTGTTTGTCTGACGACAACATTAATTTAACCAAGAAAGTTTACAATGATTTTCTATGACTGTAGTGGACATTTAAGCCAACGAGAATGTTATAACGGACTTCAATTAGCCTTTCATGATGACGCTCCATCCCTGCTATTGTTCATAACCGGTTTAATGAGTTTAAACGTGATAACACTAATCTGACTGACGATCTGCGTGAGGGACGTCCTTCTACGGCGACGACCGACGACAACGTCAGTGCTCTGCGGCTCATGATAGAGACTGACATAAGAGTGACCTACCAGCAGGTTTGGACAAGCTGAGGCATGGGTAATGAGTCAAGGGCACAAAACCCTTCATGAACAGTTAGCGGTCAGAAAGTTTCAAGCGGTGGATACATCATAATTTCACCAGTTTAAGAACTCAGTCGTGTTAATTGTTGTCGCGAAATGATGGCTTTTGCCGGTGGTGACTCAAATGCTGTATACGATATAGTTACCAGTGACGAAAGCTGAATTTACTGTTACGACCCGAAACTAAAGACAGTCTGCTCAGTACGTGTTTCGAAGGAGTTACTTACTAAAGTAAAACGAGGTCGAAGCGTTAGTCAAAAATGGGGGTCTCTTTCTTCGGAATGACAAGTCATTACATAACAACGTTTTAGAAGATAAAAAACAGACACTACAGACTGTTACACTAACAATTGTTTGTTTCGTGTTTTGGCAAAAGCCGGGAAAAGCGACCGCAGCAGGATTCTCTTCATCGATAACACGTAACCACATACCGCCTGACAAACGATAACTAGAACATTAGCTATTGAAATAGTAACTCACCCGCCTTACAGGCCCGACCAACCATGTGATTTTATTTACTTCCAAAATAAAGAAAAACTTCAGAAAGTGTTTCACGGACGCCGAGGAAGCAGTGGTTGCATATGAAAAGGCCGTCCAAGCGACCCTTAAGTGCAAGTGGGCAAACTGTTTCTCTCGGTGGTTCATCGAATGCACCTATATATCGATCCGGAGACTATTTTGAAAACAATAATAAAAAAATAAGTTGCCGGTTTGCTCAGTTTTTTTGATTTTCTAAGAACTTTCAGATCGACTCACGTGCTATAAATCGATGCTACTTTAATAGTTGTAACATTTAATATAGTGAATATAATGATATGGAACTAAAGAGTTTTATTATCTTAGTTTTGATAAACAACTTTAAAATCAATTCCAAATTTCTATGACAATAGCCAATATTCACCGAACTTCTATACGGTATCGGCATTATTCCCTTTGCTTTGAAATGAAAAGAGTATTCGAAATAGTTCGTAGAAATTGTCGAAAGCACAATACATGAAAATCATACAACATTGAGCGAAAAAATACATAGAATATAACGACGCAACATACCTACGCTTACGGAGAAACTTTCACTTGGTTCAAGTCTCAAATTCATTGTTCGTTCAAATGCGACAGTGTGCGCAGACGCTTTGTCGTGTCGGCGCAGTGATCTATTCTGGTTCACCGATGGCGCGAACACTGTCGAGTCAGCGTTGCATACAGTGGTTACTGCAGCTCCGATTTATATATAAGCTATGCAATCGAGAATATCGCGAAACCTTCATTCCAAATCGATATAACTAGCTATCGTTTTAAGTATGCCGTGGACGCATTATTTTCTTACAATAACAAAACAACCATTCTTAACTTTAACCATAATCTGATACAAAAACATTACAAAGATATAATTTTCTGTTTGTGGCTGTTTTCGTCGAACTCATTTTAAGCATTCTTTATAGTGTTCTGAGCTTTGTACAACGTTTAATCATTTTCAACTGCCACGCGGTAAGTCGCATGCTCTCAGCTACAGAACAGCACGTAGGTGACGTAAATAAAATTATTATTCATTCACGGACATGGGTCTGTTCGGACACGGCTTCTTTTTCAGGGTCACGACTTCTCCAGAAAGTCGCATATTAATTACACAATTAAACGGATAGAGTATTAACCATAAGTTTTTTTTTAAGTCAATAAAATAGATGAAAATGAAATAACTATTTATTTCTAATCAAATTCAAAGTACCTAGTAAAAATTATCAGCCGTTTTTTTTTCAAATTAACATTGTACGTTTCAGCAAAATGTTGAGTTCGCCCGTGACGCGAGATGCGAGCTTGAGAAATATCAGTTACTATCGCTCGCCTCGACGGCGAAGGACAACACCGTGAGGACGCTTGCGTGTCGGGAAAAGGTGAACAGAATCATCCACGACAAGGGGTACTTGCAAGGCTAGCAGCGATGGATCATGGACGACCTGTGAGGATCTTTTTCCAACTGAATTCTTTTGGAGGCTGTCCGTGTTTGAAATTGGACCCAGAGTATTAATAAGGACATGTACCCTATGAAGAGTTGCAAGGCATTCGCTGACATAGACTCGTGCAGCAAGGCGTGTCATCTTGTATGGAAATACTGATACAATAGAATTATTTTATTTGACATTCGTCTCAATCGCATATAGAATGTATATATATTTATTTTGCTTATATAGTAGTGATAGCGATGTATACTGCAATATTTAAAACTATTAACGTGATGTTTCCATCGTCATCAATATTATTATTTTCCATTACATTTGTATATTTCCTTCCATATATCAATATCTTAATATTCCTGTATATTGTCTCAGTCCGGATCTCCAATTTACTCGCTGTCCGATCCGGTCCTCGGTCCCGTAGTCGCGCCCTATCTCAGTATTGTTCCCGGTTCCGATATCGTCCCCACTCTACATGCTGACCCACTCCGGCTATCTGTTCGGATCTCGGTCCTCATTATGATCTCGCTTCCGCTCCTGATCTCAGCCTCGACAGCGTATGACACATCACTTACACGCTACGTATGTTTTAACTAGATGTACACAAGTAAAATTTCAGTTTGAATAAAAAAAAAGTATAACCCTTTGCTTTTATATAATAATAAAAGCTGTATGAAGCGGTTCAACCCGCATTATATGGATTACGAAATTAACCTTTGACATACACGATAAACTTGTGTAAGTTTACATCACAACCGAGTACATGTCGTTAACAATTTTATTAATATGCTTTTCTTTAAAAAAAAACCCTGCCACTGACAGACTATAACCTTCGTCATTAAACAGGCTTTCTACCGCAAAATAATTCTTCACATCAGACCGGTAGTCTCCTGAGATTAGTGGTATCCTAACCGCTAATCTCACGAGACTACCGGTAATCCTGATTAGTTTCGATCAACACAAACTATTCAGTTTTATACATGCGTACATAAACGAAAAAGAGTAAAATACAGTTCACGACTCGATTACTTTGCGCACCCGGGCGAAACGGGGGGGCGCTGCTAAATTAAAATATGCCGCCTAATGCAGACCTCTATGCTCGTGATGATTTAGATAGATCATAAGTTAATTGTCTACCTTGTCCTAATGGGACAACGAACGTTAATATTGTTTCGCGATAGATTTTGACGGCTAATTAAAAATTTTACCACGTACATACACACGGAGGACGGTGCACGACATCGCGGCCTTAATTAATTTTCAGTTCTCATTTTTTTTTCAAGTGAAGAATCGTCTCAATATTTCGTCCGTGGAGAGGGAATACACCGCGCCGCCCGCCCGCCCCGCCCCGCCCCCGCCGGAGAGCGAGGGGCGGCTAAATATAGCGACGACACCGCCGCCTCGCCCGCCACTGAATCACTGCGTACGCTGTACGCCGACGCTGCATATGTTGTACGCCGACCGACATCACCGCCCGTCTATCTTCACGCTATCTGCCTTCAGATACGAGCAGAGATTGTTGGACATGGGACGGTTCGTTTAACTTTGTACTATCGCAGTCGACGTCCCTCGCAGTGACACGAAAACGTGAACCCATAAGTTATTATTATGTAGTTTAAAGACAGGGCGCTTTATTACTTTGTTTACATATACATAGCACAATAAGTATTCATTTTTCTTTAAATTATACGGTAACATTATATTAATACTCTTTGAAATGCAACATTAATAATAAACACGGAATCGTCGCATATGTGTATTTCAATATCGAATCACAGCAAAAGCTTTTGATAATACACGCTATTTTTCAGTGAACCATTAACTATGTCCCATATTTTCATACCCACAGTCTGTTGTAAAGGAAAATCGTGCACGCCTCAACGACCTTTAGTTGACTCGAAACTGCCACGTACTCACGGGTCATTTGAACTGAATCCAGGACCGCACTTCCGGCGACGGCTCCCGACACGACTCGCGCGAAGCCACACCGCTATTTGTTACAATATCGCCAATTTGTCATAAAACGAAATACACCTCACTCCGGGTGGTATTGCGAGATTGCCGGACGAATAATTGCCACCGGTCCACGGTATCGCAGGAATATACCGCGTGCGTCGTCCCAGTGCACGACGGATGGCAGCAGTCCCGCGCCCGCCCACCACCGTCTCAGAATATATTACTACTGAAGTAAACACAGTGTTGCCACTACCACACATACGTGTATATGATATACGCATGCGTCGATCAATCTGTATTTCGGATCGGCAATAAATACATAATTTGTTAGTGAAAACCGTAAAACGTTTACTGCCGTGAGTGTTTTTGTGACGTATTTTATGACTCGAGCTAGAATTTAATTTTCTTTTTATTATGTCCGTGCTGATAGAGACTTTAAATTTCTCAACGTAACGAAAATTGGAACGTGAAGTGGTTTTCGGTGATGTTTGTTTCCGTTATATTACGAGTTCGATACGTTCGGTTATTTTCCGTTATATCCTGATATCATGAAAATATTTGTAATATAATAAAATAGGTACAATATCGAAGGTGCAATCAGTAAAAAAGTGAATTTCTATAGATAACAACCAGTTTAATAGATTATTAACTGTTTTTTTAACACATGCAGATAACGGACATATATTTACTTTTTAAACACTTATTTCAAACTCACTTTTGTCTAAATTTGTAAAGGTGGAATCTTATGAACGACATCGAATTCGCTTCCCATATTTTGAAATTTTGCATCCTCGCTTGCTTCAGATAACAATGGAATTATTTAGTTAATCTGATGATGAAGTCAGAAGGTGGATAGTGAAACTTCGACGGCTAGCAGTAAATAACTTCAGTCCGAGAACGATAGTTTTGTTTTAACGAGTCGCATATTAGCTATAGATCTAGATCTCCAAAAAAATTTGCCTGTATACGATTTATGTGCTCATAAAAATTGAAAAGCCAAACCAAACTAAATTTGGCATAAATCATCCCTGAAGTATCTCCTTTTCAACACAAAAAATCATCAATATCGGTTTATAGGATCATTCGCTCATTTGTCACGCACATGTTTATGCAAATTAAAGTATTTGATGATTTTTTTTCATGGATTTCATCATTAGTGGATGACCCTTAAGGTACCCCATTCTAATAAAAAAAGAATTAACGAAATCTGTTCAGGTAGTAAAAAAATTTCGCTGAACATAAATTAACAAACTTCATCTTTCTTTTTGTAATCGGCTACAAAAAGGGTCATTTGCTTCAAACGCGTACAGGTAACAAATTTCTTGTCAGACACAGAAGCCTTAAATAAAAATAGTTAGATAGCAGATGGCAATGATCTCAAGAAGCCTTTCGAATTAATACAGCGATCATTATGAATGAAGTACCCTTTTAAAAAGGCTCGATTTTTAAAACGCCATCAAAAACCGGACTAGTGCGAGTAGAACTCGCGTGGAGAGGACTCCATACGTATAATATCCATCATATTTTTCTTAAATCTGAGCTAAATTTGTTTGTATTAACTAAGAAAAAAAAATAAATAACGCAAAGTGAACTATAAAGTAATATTTTGAAGTGAACTTTTTATCGGGGTTGGAAAAAATTTAGTGTAACATTTTTCGTTACGCGTCACATTTTTCCGTTACGCGCCATTTTTTTCTTATCCCTACCACGCGTGATCGAAGTATACTTTCTCCAGCGGAGTAGGGATTGGTAAATGTCTCCAATGTATTTTGCGGCCCGTTTTGAGTAGTTACATTTTTTAAGGTTATTTCAGGTTAACCCTTTGATTGTAAATATCAGTGAGTTAGCCATTAATTACAAAATATATAATAACGATAACAATATAATAATTATAATTAATGAAATGCTATAATCTTAGTAGCAGAAAGGTGAAATAATTGTATTATTTTTGTATCCATGATAATAAAGTCTTTTTGCATAAGCTTATCTAATTTAGCTTTATTCAACCAATTTCTGTGAAGTTGTAAATAGTAAATCATTTATCGAAAAATGATGTCATAAAGAAGTTTCACTTCTTACGTGTAACACTACACACACACACTTTTTGTACGTGAGTACACACCTACTGAATGTTAATTTTATATTGAACACTGAAACGAAGGAAAATACAGCCCCTATAAACTGATACGTACCTAAGTATTCACTGATGCACTTAGTGTCAGTTTATAAAAAACATTGAAACAAACGGAACCAAAGAAACTATAGACCTGTATAGGTTTTCCCGTAATCTATCTTCAGTACTATTTTTTTAATTTTAGGTGTAGGTTTCGGTAGGAGCTTTAAAATTATCCAACACAACAAGCGTTTTAATTTCATTACCGGTACAGTTTGTAAGTTTTTTTTATTTTCTAATTTGTACCCTCCCAAACGAGCCACATTAAAATTCATTTATTTAAATACTGTATGATTTACATTCATTATTATTGTATTTCGTTTTTATGTCGATATACACATATACTATACACATAATTTTTATGGGACAGTATGGGCATATTAAACCAGAGATAGGGAAAACTGTAATTAGAATCTTTAGCTCTTTTTGATTAAAATGAAATTGCATAATTATTTTTCAAAAATGCGATCTTTACCAGATACGTTGTTAAATTCATGATTTTTTTACAATAATCCTTTTTTTATACGGAAACAAATCACTCCATTGAACGAAAACCCGAACACGCGAAGTTGGTTACATTTTAAAAAATTGTTTGTCATACATTCAGAAATTAGTTGATATAAAATTCCTGGTAATTATTTTCCCTCAATGTTTAAATGAACAATTATTGAGGGGCAACATTACATTTTTTTTCATTTAATTTATTACGGATTGATAATAATTTTCCGTTTACTTGAAATAATAAAAAATCTTAGTAAATCTCATCCATGATATTAAAAAATTAATAAATGATATCGGGAACCTGAACAAATGAGATGTTATTTATTAAAAAAAAAAATTTATATAAAAAATATTCTATGATGGATATAATTATTGTATGTTTTTATTATTATTAATTTATGGGATTATTTGGTATAATTATTATAATTTTTGAATTTTGAAACGTTGAAGTTTGAATAAATAACATCTATTCATTTGTCCAGGTTCATGATATCATTTATTACATTAATAAAAATATTCCCTATTTTCGTATGAAATTGTTGTTTTAAAGTCACCATGTTATCTAATACAGAAAAGTTGATTTAATTGAGACGTTTTTAATAATTACGGAACACTACAAATGCTCCCAAATGGTATCGTTTAAAATATCCACAACGTGAAGCGCTAAGTCGCAAACACTTAAAGTTCAGTTCATAATACGTCAAAACGGTTGCTTAAGTCCAAATAAAAATATCTACAACAGCTGCTACAGAAGAATTTACCTTAACTGTCGGTAAGGATACTTTGAGGCTTATCCAAAAGCTTCTTTAAATGAAGCTGCAAATAGTACAGCAATTATATGAAGGTACGCTGAACACAGAAAAATTACAAAAATAATGTTACAAGTCCTCCGGCATGCAATAGTTCAGTTATTAGAGATTTATTAAACAATCATTTTCCCGAGAAATGGATAGGCACGCATGGCTCTACGAAATGCCCGCCACGATCTCCAGATTTGACACTACTGGATTTTTTTCATTTGGGGCTATGTAAAAAATGAAGTGTACAAAAATAGACACAACAATATTAAAAAATTAAAAAGTGGTGTCTTGAATATTACGAATAATATAATGCGTCACCTGTCGATGCGAAAAGCGACGCGTGGAGTACTTAAACATACTCGACTGCGTAGTCAGTCAATAAAACGGGGTTACTTTAAACAATTATGTTAATATTATTATGCTATCGTTCTAGCACTGCACTGCGAGAAATTTCATGAAATTTTACTAATATAATCTGAAATAAAATTCTACGTATGAATACACTATCAATAATTTTATTTTCATTAAATTTGCTAAATCTTTGTTCTTACTTACTTGATAACATAACATTTTTTTTCAAAATGTAACCGACTTCCCGTATTCGAATTTTTTTGATTTAATTTTGGTTCAAAAGATTTGTTTCCGATACAAAAGGAGTTGACTGATGTAAAAAAATTTTCGTGAATTTAACGACATATCTGGTAACGATCGCACTTGACAAAACAAACTAATCATGCTAATTTCATTTTTGGCAAAAAGCTAAAGTTTCTAAATACAGTTTTCTTCTATCTCTTACGGTTTTAATATATACCCACACTGTCCCATTTAAAAAAACACTGTATACGTTATAAGTTCTATAACATGACGCAAGTGTTTAGATACGACTCTTTAAAAAACACAATTTATAAATACTTAAATTCCATATATTTTGTTTAATAAAAGAAAATTAGGCGATACAACCAATAGAAAATTTTTGAATATCGAACAGGAGTCCGTTTATACGTCGCTGAATGGTCGAGGTCCCATTTCGAATACAGATTTGGGGCTGCTGTAAATTATTTTTTGTTTTAGCGGGGGGCGGCGGCGGGCGCACGGGCCGGTACTTCCTGAACGACTAATTCGGCCCCAATAAATCACTAAGTACACGTTATTATTTCAGCGTTGAAATCTCGGAAATGGGTATTTTCAGAGTTCTACACGGTTCTGTATAAACATCTATGACGTTCGTTTTTTTTTTTGTACTAATGGATTATGTATCTCGACGAGTTATCTTGTAGTCGTGATAGATGAAATGAGTTTTAGTTAAAAACCAGTCAATTGCCAGTCGGACTGGCAAACGAAAGATTCCGTACCACTGAACAAAATTAAAACTATTACGTTTCGTGAAATACAGAAGACGGACAGCTAGTTATACGATTCCGTTGGCATCGTTTAGGTACGCAACCCTTGATATATTCTAACGAACTAAAATAACACTATAATGTAACAACCATATTG
>BGZK01004425.1:0-13789 GCA_005406025.1 Eumeta japonica | reverse complement strand
TAATGCATAAATAAAATTTAGAAAATATTTTTCTAAAACTGAAATAGAATTAATTGAATTCAATGTGTCCAGGAAAGCCACTGGCTTAATCTTGTTAGCCTGTAGAACAGCAGGGATTACAAAAACACACGATGTATCCATTTCGCTCTTTGGAAAAAGCAATCATGTACACACATACATATGAAGATGAAATGTTGACCAGCTTAAAGTTTTCCTCTCTAATAACTAAAACGGAAATTCATCATTGAATTTAGGAATTAATAAAATCTAATTTTTATTAACTTCCATTTGCAACTGTAAAGCAACAGCTACTTTTTCTTAAGTCTCATTTATTACTTTTAAAGTTTCCCCACTCTTTCACACACACACACACACACACACTCTTAGCTGCAGTTCGACAGCCTGAACATGAGGAAATAAAATCTATTTTTATGAAGCAGCTATTTTGCGTTTAATGCTGGCTTTAAAGGCAAGCATGTGCTAAACTTCAAAAATTATTTTATTTCCAGCTTAAAACATTTTTCTACTACGGCGTAGTGAATGCTCGCTCAACTCAAGGCTGGCTATGAAATACTAGTTAAAACAAAACCGTTAAAAGAAAAGAAATCTTCTTAATTGTTTTTTTGTGGAAATAATTACAAATATTGAAATTAAAAGATTTTCTTTTCTTTTTTTAACTATTGTCTGTCATTATAATTACTGACTAATCACAACATTTTTATAAACTTACAACACAATACTTGGTGATTATTGTCGAACATTTGATGTTGCAGTGCCAATATTTATTTGACATAAACTTATAATTTAAGAAAACATAAACCCACCAGAAGCTGTTAAAACAACTACGCAGTGCATATACATTAATACATACATACATATGTATATAAGTATGTTGACATTTTCGTTACAGTTTTGAAAATTATTTGTGCTGCATGTTGACGAGACGATTGAGGTGAGGAAATGAAGAGCGACCAAGTAAAACCATAATAAAACGTTGATTAGATTGATTGCGGCATATGAAGATGTTGCGCCATGTTGTAATACCATCGTATGATATAATAACAGAGCTTAAGAAAAAATTTCACAACTCAAGTTATTGACAAAATCAATAACACAGGATATATACAAATAACCATCATCATACGATTTCAAGTTGTCAAATATGAATGTGTATGTGAGTGTTTATACACTGTTAGAAATTAGACGATTTGAAGTTATTTAATTGATTGTTATATGACTGAATTTGATCTAAAGCAAATGTTTTTATTACATTTTATAAAATAATAATGAACAGGAAAAGCCATTTCAGGTTTATTGCAAAATTTGGAAAGTTGACGAAATTCTGTCTCTTAAATAGTGACGAGTTCAGTTCCCTGAAATGACAGTACTAGTAGATATGGAAAACTGTGCAAAGCGTAATTTGAGTTATTGTTAGTTCATTTTAAAATTTAAATACCCAGACAAGGGAGCTTCTCGTTATGTTCAAAGGAAATACATTTTCCTTAGCTTAATAGCTTCTCGACGGGTAATTGGGTAGAGTAATTGGCCAACAGTTACAAGGTTGCAGGTTGAATTCCTGCCGCAAGCTTTAGGTGTTTCTGCAGATAAGAAAAAAGCCTTGCAGTTTTTATTCTAGAGTACTTCTTGATAGCTGATAGCGCCAATTGCTATCCATGAGCTTATTGCAATGGGCTGACGAATACCGATAGTGGAATCGAGGCTTTAGAATTAGCCGCATCGTTAAAACCATTTGCTGAAAAAAAACGGTTTCTAGGGGATAGGTTACCATTTAGTTAAGTTTTAGAAAAGTCGCATCGTGGGCTAAGTAGGCATTCTGCTGGGAAGAAAGATATCATTAGCGCAGTTCTGTTTGTACCGAACTGAAAAGTGAAGAATAGGAAATTTGAAGAAAAAATGAAGAGGAGTCAAGTTAAGATAGATTTTTAACCGGTGCTCTTTCAACTTCTACAAACGACTGAGGTTAGTTAGTTTGACAGCAGGGGTATGATAGCTCATGTTGTGTGCTCCTTGGATTTAACAACATGAGAACTCCGTGTCATTCACAACGTTTCTTAATTTCCTCCAGCATATGCCCAGTATTTGGGTTATGCCTGTTAAGGTATCACTTCCAGGATATCGCGTTCGTATTTTGAGAAGGCGTGGCAGTGGCACAAATTGTGTTCCAATGTCCCGCTATTCTCCTCATACACTCTACATTCCTCTCCTCTCGCTATCCCTGTGCAGTTAAGATTTGTCATTAGTTGAGAATGTCCTATGACAACTTCCATTATTCTACTTAATTCGGGCTTGCTAAGTTTTACCAGCCCCCATGTTTAGTATTTCCCTTCAGCTTGGCTGAAGTTTCTCACAATTAGTGTAGGGCACATTCAAAGTAGGTGAATGATAGTCTTGTCATCGTCCGCATCTTAATAACTTCTGTACAAATCATTTTCCATACCGGTGCTCATTAGTATAATAATTCTCAGAAGAGTTTTGAAAAGATCTGGAAATTCCCTCATATTGCTTTTGATCCCAAAAGAGGTTATAGGTATCTAGAAATTAATAAAGTTGCTTTA
Organism: Eumeta japonica; assembly: GCA_005406025.1. NCBI lineage: Eukaryota > Metazoa > Arthropoda > Insecta > Lepidoptera > Psychidae > Eumeta > Eumeta japonica. Next base: position 11,213 of record BGZK01004425.1, on the reverse strand, counting down.
ACATGAAACTAGATCCTTAGAAGGGTTCATAGATCAGCTAAGTAACAAGTCTCAGACTTCGAAATTCCTGGAATGCCCACTATGACCAGAATATCTTTTAATTATATGTCATGAAAGATCTAGAGTTCCCCCATCTCTGTTGATCCCAAAATACGCTATAGGTATCTAAAATTAATCATTCCGTTCCTACATAGAATACGTATCCACAGAGGACTTCAATAATTAGCAAGTCGGATAATCGATGAGTTTAAAACTTAGTAACACCTCGAATGACCGCTGTGACCAGATTACCTTATTGTGTATCCAGCAAAATGTCAGTTACATGGCCGCATATTCTGTATACCCTGCGTTTCTGCAAAGCCAAACATCTTACTGGGGATGAACGATTTGAAAAACATTGTGTGCTTTTTATCTCTAAGTGCATCAATTTAATACAAAAATTAACAGAAAACTTGATCAATAAATTGGTAACAACTGCTGCAGCAATTGCATTTCTTTCGTATACATACATGGCTTTATTGACAATAACCACTACCACCATCAACATCAACATGATCCACGAAAAACGAATATGTAAAATCGAAATGAATATGAAATTGATATTATAAACTAAAGCATTAGATGCATATGCATGTATGCAATCTATTAGAAATGAAAATGCACCTGCGCCTAGTAAATAATATTGCAAACAATTTTCCAGTTCTATGGTCATAACAACAAAAATCAAGCATTCATTCCTTCGTTTATCCACTCACTTATTCATTCATTCATTTATTTATTTATTTATTTATTTATTTTTTTTAATTTACACACAAAGTAGAAAGAAGCATTCGTTCCTGCCTGCTTTCGTTCATTCAATGAATGCATTTCAATATTTAAAAGTTAATGTAATGGTTGATCGTGCCTCTGCACTGCGCGGCTATATGAATCAGAAAACTCATACAATCGTTGCAATTTAAAGTGGCGCATGCGTACCAAACAAGATTAAAAGTACGTACATTTGACCAGACCAGTTAAGTGCAACACTATCAAATGCTGCAACTAACATACAACGAGTCGAGTCAATAAAACAAATGAAGCGTGCTTTTTTGCCTCCACTACAACAAGACAAAAAATAAAAAATAAAAATAAAACATTTCATTTCAATGTTGTTGCATTTTCTACAACCACCTTTAACCAAATGATGTTTGAAATTTAAACGTTTTAACATTTGATATGAATTTTTTTTTATCGCTGACTTTTTTTTTTCTTTCCTTTTCTATTCGAGCGGTTTTTTGTGTTGCTTTTTCAATATTTGTTTCTCTCTATACATTTAATGCCCATCAATGTTGCAAGCATATTTTAATGGGTTTTATGTTAATATCTTAACATGCAGATATGAACTGATATGTTAATAAAGCGTGTGCTTAAAAATGCTGTTATGATATAAATGATACAAGGTATTCAATCAATTGTAGCGAGTGCCACAGCGTTATCGATCATAGCATCGTCAAAGAAAGAATTATCAGTCAGCCAAAAGTTATAGATATTTTGTGGAAAATCTGAAAAATCATAACTTAGGGGGTATGTTTTTAAATTCTCATTATTTCAATTGAAATAATAGAAGATGAAGTAAATGTTTGAACATTTTTTCAACAAGGTTTTCGAGTCTACTGACGAGCTGAGTAACATCAGCGAAATGTCGGCGGCATATAGACATGCTGAAAGACTAGACAAAAACAACTAAAGGGTCTTTTGACCCAAAATAATAGGTTATTGAAATTAATTTTAGTAAAATTTTGTATGAAATACTTGATTTAAAACACATTTAAAATTCATTTTAATTTTTATGAATATGCCCATTAATATTCAACAATAGCGAAACCTTTCTGAAGCATGCAGAGGTAGCATTTGAGATGTTAAGGAATTTAATAGAGGCAAGCTGCATATCATTTACCACAGTCCTTTTGATGTTAAGTAAGAGTGGTAGGGTGAATATTCCCATAGATACTCTTCCTATCTGGAGAGGAATAACCCAGTAGCTACCGTACTTAGACAGTATTGAATAACGAAACCGTGGGAATTAATGCAAGAATTAATTTCATACAGGAATCCAGGCGAGGAAAAAAACGCAAGTCGCTCGTTTGCACTATGGAAATTACACAAAAGAAAATGACAACAAACTAAACAGATGTAGTCTTAGCAATATGGCTGCTAGCAACTGACAAAGTTCGCTAGTGTGTATTGTATTGGAGACAATCTTTATAATTTTTGCTGCAAATCTGTCTTAAATTCTCTTTGGTTGCATTTGTATCTTGTATCAACAAGCTGAAAGTTACATAGTGTGCGCGGCGACCTTTTATATTGAACAGGCTTGCCTCTAGTTTGTTGTTCTAGACACTCTACTACCTCATCCAGTGATGCATTGGATGGTTAAGTAAAATTATACAAAAATTATTGTTATAATTTGATTATCTGTTGAAACGGGGCTTAATTTTTCAAATTCGTTTGTTAAATTAACTTGGAATTTTAGCAAATGTTTATGCACATGAAAATAAACGTTAATTTTTGAAACCCTGTTTTCTGTTAACAAAACTTTACATACATACATACAAACAATATTTGTTGTTATAGAACAAATAAAGAAAATTGTATTTTCAGTAATTTAATGCATCATTTAATTCTCAAGTTTATTTTAACAGTTTTGTTGTAGTTGCTGTTGTAAATATTTTAATAGTCAACAAACTACAACAATTAAAAGGTGCGCGCAACAACAAATAATTATGAAATCGATTTTAACTTTTAAATTACTTTTTTTTAATTTCTGTTTTGTTTTAGTTCTTTTAGGTTTATTTATTTTTATTTATTATTTTTTTTTTTTGTGAAACATTTGTTTGTAGCAGTTTGAAAAAAAAAAACGCAAGATCTAATTAGAAGCACTCGTGAATATCATCGTTAGTTTGATACAGAAAGGGCCATTTTAGTTTGTTTGACCAAATATATTTGCGTGCATATTTTAATAAAACATGTTTGAATTTCTAAACAAAATATGCAAAAAAAACTGCGATTTTGAAAAACATTACGTCAAGCCGTTTCTATAGTGTTAATTTAAGTGACATTTTCCACATTTACTTGTCAAATTTTCTATGCTTTAGATATTCTCTTCAAACGAAGTCTATCATCATCATTTTATGTGGAGTCATTTGAATTAAAAGCATTTTGAAATAGGGTTTTAATTAAATTAATGAATGATGATTAACTTAAACATTTTTCAGTTTGGGATTAAACTGGTTTTAATTGTTATTTCAATCCGTCATGGAAATCGTGTAATAAATAATTGTTTCTTAATTTTTTTTCTAAAACGAAACTTAATAATGTTTGAACTAGTTTCTAAATTATTTATTAAAATTTTAAATATCATTAAATGGTAAATGTAAAAAATAAAATATTACAAGAGTGTAATAGTTTTTAATGTTCATTTTGTTATATTAATTTTTAGAAATTGTACGCTTGAATAATTATTTTCATTAAATCGATTTAAGGAACAGCTGCTGCCCACGAAGGTTTTTAATAATTTATAAAATAAAACTCATTGAACCTAATTTAGTGTCTGGAATTTAAAATTCTGGCAATAAAAGCAGCTCTTATAAAAAGTAACTATCCCTTTCACTACTTCGAACATGTTCAATCGTTTGCATAAATATATATGTATATTTAATGCAAAAACAAATATCAGAATTTTGTTGTTGTCTCAAATGTATTTATGCGAACGAACAAACATGTTCGAAATAGTACGTGTAATTTTAAATTGGTTTGATCATTGGTTCGTGGCAAAATTGAACAAAATTGAATTTGTGAACGAGTTCGACCCAAGTCTAGTACACTGATTTTTCAAGATATCGGACCTGTAGACTATCTATGCGCTACCTAAAAGGTGTAAAGAATCATTCTAGAAAGATCGTATGTTCTAAAGTGACGATAATCATTCCTATATCTTGAAAAATCGGTTCGGTCATCCAATGTGAACCATTTTTTGTTGTCCAGTGTTATTAGTGACTTGTTGTCGATTGCTTAAAATGTCGAACAATATCGCGGGTTGAGCTGTAAATTTGATTGTGTGATGGCTTCAACCATAAAAGTTCAATAAATAGAATGACAACTCCCATAAGAACACATGTTTGTTATTTTTGACAGTTGGTAGCAGTCCGGTGAACTGCTGTGCCAAATGTGTTTAATGCTATAGATTTGCAAATGACAACAAGGAACAGGAAAACCAAAAGTACTTTTCATATATTTTTTTCTCGCTGCTTTAAATGTTGAAAATATTTCGAGCTTTTGACACAAAAATATAAACATTTTCTGACATTTACTTGGGAATGTTTTGGTCAAATTATCGTTTTGCATTGTAAACGACTTTTAGTACAGCTTTATTTGTGGATCCAATTATTTCAATTGATCAAATAACGGCATAACGGCAGCTTTTCAAAATAAATTTACAAGTTAATTATTCATATTAATTTAACATACCAGCATCATAACCAAATACAACATGTAAATTAGAACAGCTAAAATATTTAAATTAGCAATTAAAATAAGAATGATTGCTAAACAAAGACATCAAGAGTACAGATACTGTGAACATGCCGTGTTTCAGTTTGTTTAAGCAAATAGACAGTGATGTTTTATGACGGTTCGTCTGGCCATTCCAGCATCTCAAATAAGAATAATGGTAGATAATTCAGCTGCTATTGATGATGATGGTGTTGCTTTGCTACTTGTATTGTTTGAGCAAATTAATAAAATTGTTACTCTGAACTAAAATCTTTAAGCAGCAAAAGAAAAAAAAACGACAGAAATAAGATCAATGAACATGAACACAGAAACGGCAAATTCTGAAAGGAAAAAAAAATACAAATGGAAAAACAAATTAAAGCTAAAAACTAGTAGCCAAACATTATCCGGCAGAGCCCAGCATCGTTATTTATTGTTTCCTGCTTTAAAAAAAGTTTCATACATATATACGTAAATGTATACATATATGTAATACAAATAATAATAATAAAGTAAAAGAAAAAAAAATTAAAGTCAGCTGAAAGAACCATCATCTTCAGTATAATAATTATAATGATCAGTAATGGATAAAGAGATCCATGAACGTAGCAAGCAGTAAAATAGGTGCACAGTGTGCACTACACTATGCATGCTCTCAGAAAAGAGTATGAATCAGTAAAATAAAGTACACACAGTGATGGCAGCATGCTCAAGTGTATTTTGATATTCATTTGAAGCTGTACCCATTTGGAGTTGTAGTCTGTGATGTTGTATGGGCTTGCCTCTTGTTATCCTTTGTTCGAAGTTTTCTTCTAACACATGCACGAACATTTGCATATTACGTCATAAGTTTCATTTGAGTATTGGTTCAGGTTCTCCCAGCAAACACAATATTTGTATTTCGATTTTTAGTGCTTGTATAATAAAACAATATAAATATTGTTGTATCATAAAATAAAGCAGCTCTGGGCTAAAGAACAGCTCTCACGTCATCGTAATTATTTCTTAAGATTGAGATTGTCGCAGTCGGAGCCGACAGGCTGTAATATATCACAGAAAATCCTTGCTACCGGTTAAATACCTGCCTTTCGAGGCATTTTTAAGAGCGTAGCCTGAGTTCTATACACCACCCGACAAAGGTGGGATATTCTAAAACTATTACAGAATATGATGCCACATTTTCGAATAACAATCCTAGAAATTTTCTCCTTACATTTCGTTTTAAGAAATTGAGTTCTCATGTTCGCTGGTTAGTTAAAGTAAAATCGAAAGAAGTGTACGGCAAGCGAGCAGTCTTCATATCCAAATAATATTGAACCATCATCTGTATCACTCATGAAATTGTTGGCGAGTGTCAGAGTAAATGTGTATGTATGAGTGAATGTGGCATCAATATAATCAACGTAATCTTTACCGTCATTATTTTTCCAAGACTGGAATACAACGATATATTAACTATGTAGTACATACATACATATAGATAGACATACATATACACTGCTTACATGCAAACTTGAAAACAAATTGGGTAGGAAACATCTTATGGTTCTGATGATGGTTTATTTAGAGCAATTCATACATTTGTATTTTTTATTCATACTTAATGACAAATTAAACGGTACGTTGGAAGTGTAAGGTGAATGCAATGTATTATTATGAACGTCGTTATCAAATGCCGACTCAAAAGATTATTTGCATAGCTGAAATTCGACCCACCATACGGTAAGAAATTTTTCGGGTAAGTTATTTGGCTGGCTGTACTCGCAATAATTTTACGAGCCTAGAGCCTTCAGCCGGGTAGGGTGTAGAACTCGGGCTTTGCTCCTAAAATGTCTTGAGTAGCAGCTTTTTCAACCGGTAGGAAGGATTCACTGAAAGCTTATATATTTGCTCAATGGATATACATATTGCTTGCAGACTATTACATGGAACTTAGAATAATACAATAAAATAAATTTAAAAGCCTAAGCAAAATTATTAGGAATTGAGGAACAAAATAATGCCTATATTGGCTATATAACCTCGCAAAAGGATCAGCGGATAGCACAATTTGCTCTACAAATTTTAATGAAAAGAAATTAAATTTGAAAAGAACTCATAAATTCACAAATATTACCATTGATAGGTTTTATGTTTAACATTGAATGACGATTTTGGAGGTATGTAGTTTTACTAAAGATAATTTACTACTGCTTATTGGGTAATTGCAATGGAGCCACGAAAATACAACAATAGAATTTATTTTGCACTTACAAGGGAATTAAAAAATGATCAGAATCCATCTGAAAAAAATTATGGAATGACATTTATGGTCAGGGTGCATTCAAAAGTCAAAAGCCAGCAAGGTGGAATTTGCTTTAACACTTTTTCTTTAGCAGGGACAGGTAGCCAGCTTACACCTGCAACAACTACCTACATAGAATGGGGCTATCAAAAGATCATTGCAGATTCTACTGGAAGAGGAATCAAATGGAACACTTGAACGCAGACTGTATCTCACCTGAGTATAGGAAAAACAGGCTACTGAATGCCTATCTATAGCCTGGAGAAACAGTACCTTATAAGCCGCTCTTTAAAGGAGCTGCTGCAGCTCCTAAGAGTTTTAAATCCTTAACGGCAATGGTAATGTGGGAAAAGAAGTTATTGACATCATTTTAAAGACAAGTGTGATTAGCAAAGTTATTGAAGGAGCAGAAAATTCTTGCGTCATCAGCGTACATCAATGTATTAGAAAATTCGATACCATCGGCAGATCCTTGATAAATAGCGAGAATAAGTGGTCCAAGATTATGGTCTCGTGATTACCCCTTATGTAATATATACGTATATACCATGACACTTTAAAACACTGCTAGAGACACCATCTGGCTCATGACTAGGATTCCGCTGCAACTGAATGTGACGTAAAGGGAGGTGCCAAATTACTGAGTGTACGATATATGCACATTAAAGGTGTTAGTAAGAAAATTTGGATATCTTGAAAACTCTTAATTTTGTGATGCTCCAGCAAAATAATGTACGAGACAAACTTACTAGGATAATGGTGTGACGACAAATGACTTTTAAAAATGTTTGGGGATGCCAAAATGATCTACTTAGGCTTTAATCTTTAACCCACATTGAGCCTTTTCGAATGTATGTTTTCACTACAGCAATGCGTCTGCCAGTAATTCTTAATTAATATTTGATTTCAATTTCTTCCTCACAATTGTCGAAATAACTTTTGCCCCTAACCAACATTAATGCTTAAGTATTTGTATGCAAGTGCAAATAATCACATAACATACATGTTTATATCTACAGTTTGGAAAAAAAATCATCACTCTACTATTTTGTATTTTCTCATTCTGATTCGGTTTTGAATTTTCCTTTTTATACGCTGTTTGTTTTAAAATAAAATTCAAGAAGAAACGCATGTTGAGCTCATGTGTAGCTTTTTTTCGGTTAGTAAACCGGATGTTCCTAATCATGGCTAGTTTGCCTCAAATTAAATACTATTTTTTTGTTCTTTTATTATTATTATTTTTGTATACTTTATTCGTTTAAATCGTCGTCATCATCATCTTTCTCGCTTGTGTCTGGTTGCTGCTGTGTGTTGGCTTTGGAAATATTCATTCATGGATTTGAAGCTTTATTTTTTAAATATACATAATAAAATAAAAACGATAAAAAGGTTTTGCTGTTTGAAAAAAAAAGAAAATATTTAATTTTAATTCAAAGTTTGTTCTGTTCTGTATTTAAATAAAAGATTTGATGTTGTAAATTGTACATACAGACACATTTGTTGTACGTGCATATTAAATTTGTTAATAGTGTTGCAATTCGTTCAGCAACAACAACAATAGATTATTTATTTTATTTTGTTTGTTATCGTAATCTCGACATTGCAATTTTGCAATGATGAATAGTTATTTTTCCGCTAAACTGAATTTTCATTCATTGAGTTGACTGGTTGGCGGTAAGCAAACGAACGAACGCACGGACAGTAATTTTTTCATTCATTAGTTTATGTTAATTTTATATCTATCATTCTTCTAGCTTTTTTCATTGCTGACTTTTTTTAACTTTGGATTCTCTAACGCCCATATAAATAAAGCTGCTGCTTTCACCAAAACAGCTAAATTTCAAGCAACGAAAATCAAGTCCGAAAGTCCGAATACTGCTTTTAATTTAATCTGCTTTTTTTCAATTTTTATTTATTATCAGCAGAATAATGACAGAAAGGAATATAAAGAAATGATATTCTCCCTTATTGTGGTTTCCGTATTTTAAGAAACGTCTACGACAATTTGTAATAGACAAATTAATACGTGCAATTGTTCTCTTTTGCCTTTTACAAACGTCGTAGACATTTTTTAAAATACGCCTGTCAAAATAAGGGGGATTATTAATTTCTGTCACTGAATACATTATGCTTATAAAACACTAAACACATTCGACGCAGCAAGCGATACAAACACCAACTACAAATGCAATCACTTATTTTTTTTTTAACCAAAAATTTACTTATTTTGATAACGAAAACTACAATTTCAAAATCCCACAAAAACAAACTTTTCTCATTTTTTGATAACCGTATTTCTATTTCATACAAGCTTTATTTAATTCTAATTGTACGACAATTACCGCTTATAAATCTTCGCTCTTATTGTTTTGGCTTTGAGGTCACTTTTTGTTTCTTTATTGTCTTCAATATTTCGACAACCTCTGAGTACCTTCTACAGGTTTAATAAAATAACAAATTATCCTAAAGAAGATACACAAGGAAGTATCGTAATATTAAAGGCAATAAAGAAAATAATTAGTGATCTTATGCTCAAAACAATAAAAGTGTTTTAAAATGCACTAACCTGTTTTGTTGCCTAAATAATAGATGTGAATTTCATTTTGCGTCAGTAGCTGCCTCTAGGACCCTAAACTGACAATGGACCAAATCCACAGAGTGTGAATAAACCACGTCACACCACCATGCCTCGCATACTTGCCAATGACAGGTAGCAATTTACTTTATATACTGTATTGGAATATACACAGACCTAAATAATAGAATTAGATCTGAGCTAGTGACAGCTACAACGGTGTTTGTGCCGCCACGTAGCTAAGCCATCGTCAAAGTGACAGTTACCATAAGAAGCCATGTATTTTATTTTTGACAGGCGGTAATCGGTATCCGTCGGCTTTGTCGAATGTGTTTCGTGCTTAACGATAAAATTCTCTTCATTCTACAGACAATTTTGACAGATCCTGATATTTGTATTACCATATAAACGTGCCTTAAGATCAGCTTGTGGGATTTGACTTCTAGATAAGTTTCACTTAAAATTTTGTTTTGTTTTCGCTTTTATAATCACAAAATTCCTGATGTATTGTTCATGTGTATGACATCATGTTGAGTATTTTATACTTATTATTCTTTTATCAATTAAAAACATTTTTTTATTCACTTTACATAATTCACATCATTCATTTTGAAAAAAAACAGTTTAATTTATTTGCTTGATAACAATTAAATGGTATTTTGTGCTTTTGTGTACATATTTGTATTGACATTTTATCTAAACTTTGCAAGTTCGCTTGAAATGTTATACTGATACTTTGATTATTTGGAAATATGTAAATATACATATGTATATATTTTTATTTTATTATTTTTCAATTCTTTATAAAAATTCACAGGTTGAAATTCACACGAAAGTAGGGTTAATTTTTACTTGAAGTAGTTTACTGGTTTTATACTGGAAAAGAGGCAAGAAAAGAGCCCGACAACGACATTTTACTCCGGAGTAAAAATTAACCCTTATTTCATGTGGACAGGCCGATTCAAATGTTTAAATTAAAAAAAAATATTTATTGTCAATTCATAATAATTGAAACTCGTTCATTGTTTTTGGAGTTGTCAAGGTGGTAGCTGATTGTATGAAAAAATATTGTGAACAGTATTCCCAAAATTAAATCAAATATACAATTGGTATACAAATTTAATATGACGTATCACGCAATAGGCTTAAACGTCGCGACGTTTGTTTTTAGTGTTAATTTGTTTTAAAATCCTTAGTGAAACTGTTTTATTATTAAATTCTTATACATAATATAAATTTATTCCATTTATTTGTGTTAGAAAATTTATGATTCTATTTTTATTTATTAACTCTATTCACTCCAACAAAACAATTCTCAAGACAAATTTAGAAAAAAACATGAGTCATAACGGCTATACTAATTCAATCATAGAATCATAATAAACGTCTTAATTAAATCATAATAATTCATAAGAATAATAATAAGCTAAGATTATTTTAAACAATTTCTTTCAGTGTTTAGAATTGCATTTCTTTTCTTTTTTCAACGAACTTAATCTAAAATAAAAGCTTGAAGTGCCAACACAAAATAAACCGCGTATAATTATCTCTTGTTGCCCCTAATACATTTGCATGTATTTGTGCATACACTGAGAAAGATGCTGTGGAATTTTCATACTCTCTAATGGTCATATTCATTAACAGTTCAATTAATTTAAAATTAGTTTCATTAGTTTCAAGTTCATTTAAAATAATGTTTATATTATTACTACTGACCAGCTCAATTTTCAAGTAAATAAAGGTGTCTTGCTCTTTTTTAGATGAATTACAAGAGTTGAGCAGAAAAATCAGCGTGGTAAATTTTGCTTTTCGTAAAAATTAGAG